>VZRN01005202.1:1079042-1142888 GCA_013397935.1 Dasyornis broadbenti | reverse complement strand
GGGCGCTGGCGGCGGCCCCGGTGTTCGGCGTCACCGGTGGGGGCAGGAAGCGGCGCCGCTCCGCCCCGAGCAGCAGCAGCAGCGCTGTGCCCGTGCACACACCGGGAGGGCACGGAGTGAGTGCGCTTGTGTGCTGCGGGAGGAGGAGTGCGACCACACCGCGGGAATAGGAGACGACAGCGTGAATGCAGCTTTCTGTAAATTGTGGATGCTGCTGAAGCCCGCTGCTGTTCCATCAGCACAGCCACAAGTAGACCTACAGCAAACAGGAGCGTACTTAATCCACTCGCTGGAGAGACTGGAGAAGTAAAATATGATCTCGACTACATTTTTTATTTAATATCCATGATTCAAAAGCTTCTGTACAAGAATGAAGACTTTTTTTCTTTTTTTTTTTTCTTTTTTTTTTCTTTTTTTTTTTTCTTTTTTTCAGTCCATGGACAGCAGTGATGTGCTGTACAAATGGTATAAGTTTAAACGCAGGGAAATGGTTTGCAGAATTTTCATATATCATTTCAGTAGTTTAAAATCACTCCGCCTTGCACACTTGTATCACTTACACTTAGTAAAGCAATTGAATTTCCAAGTGTTGGGCACACACAGTGATCTATTTAATATTATGATCATTGCCATTTTATTCTGAAAGCAATAAAGACATAAGTGTACATTACATTTCGGGATCATATTCTATACTTTCTCATTTTCCTCTTTTAGTATTAGATGCTCCTTTTAATTCTTGATTCATTTTTTTCCTTCTGGGTTTGTTTATTTATCTCCTTCTATCTCAAAGGCTGTCCGTGTGTTCAAAGGGAAAAGCTGAATTTCTGTGCAACCAAGTAAAAACTGAACGAGCAAATAGAGCTGTTGCTTGTGCCTTTCCCACTGTGAGACATAACTACTTCAGGCAACACCTCAGGCCCATTTGAGTGTTGTAGCTCTTAGAGGGTGGCTAGGCTTAGATGAGCAGTGTACTCCCATCCCCCAAATGACCATGTAAGAGTTGCTGTACCACTAACATGGTTAGCCAAGCAGTCATAGTACAGACCCAGAGTTTTGTGAGGCCACTTGAGCTAAGTAGCTCTTTGGCAGCTGTCTGCTTCTATCGAGCTCTGCACACTCTACAGCCTTTTAATTCTTTTACTCCTAGCAAGCACTCAAGCCCACAGAGTTTTTCTTCTTTAATTCCCTTAACTGTGTCAAAGAATAAAGACGTCTGCACGTGAAGGATTTGTCTTCTAATCTGAATTTTCTGCACCAGCTTGAGCGGTCTTGCTTGGAGAAGCAGCACGCAGTTTCCTACCCACCTGTGTGGGAACACCTGCTGTGCTGCAGATGGATGTCGCAGTGATAGCTTGCTACTCCCTGCCCAGATCACTTTTCCTTTCCAGCTGATGGTCTGGACTAGGGCAATGATACTCTCTTAGGATTTCTGGCAGAGTACCCAGCTAAAATGGAAGATAAACTGAACAGAAGATAGAGTGGAGCACAAGAGGCGCGAAGGTTTTTTCTGGGAACTGCCTGAGGCCGGCTGCTTGCCAATGCAAGTGTCTACCTCTAAGATAGTTCTCCAGAGCCCCTTCAAATCAGCAGAGAGAAATCAGCAGAGAGAAGTCATCTGTTTACTGATGTCAGATGTTAGATGAGATGAACCCTGTTTCTATAGGTTTTCTCATAGGCCATGAGTGGACTCGCTGTAGTGCCATCTACATAAAATTATTAAAATGAGTGAAATACACGTCATTTTAACATGTGATCTGGCAACTTGCAGTTATGCCATTTTTGTGACTGAACAAAACAACTAGGAGAATGGGAAAATGATTCTCTGTGTCATCCTGATAAGAAACAGGATCAACCTGATAGGAATGAAAGAATTGGGTTCAGAGAAGATCACAGAATCATAGAGTAGTTTGGGTTGGAAGGGACCTTTAAAGATCTCTAGTCCATCCTTCCTGCAATGAACAGGGAGATCTTCAACTAGAACAGGTTGCCCAGAGCCCTGTCCAACCGGACCTTGGATGTTTCCAGGGCAAGGACATCTCCCATCTCTCTGGGCAGCCTGTTCCACTGTTTTACCACCCTCATTGTCAAAAATTTATTCCTTTTATATCTAATCTAAATCTACCTTCATTTAGTTTAAAACCATTGTGCCTTGTCCTATTGCATCAGGCCTTTCTAAAAAGTCTGCCCCCATCTCTCTTGTAGGCCCCCTTTAAGTATTGCAATAAGATATCCCTGAAGCCTGCTCTTCTACAACCCCAACTCTCTCAGCCTATTCCATAGGAGAGGTGTTCACCCTTCTAATCATTTTTGTGGTCCTCCTCTGGATGCTGTCCACCAAGTCTGTGCCTGTCCTGTGTCGAAGACACAGTACTCCAGGTGGGGTCCCATAACAGGAAAGTAGAGGGGCACAATCCCTTCCCTCACTCTGCTGACTGCGCTGCTTTGGATGCAGCCCAGGACACAATTGGCTTTGTGGGCTGGGAGCACACGGTGCTGGCTCATGTGCAGCCTCTCATCCACATGTACCCCCAAGTCCATCTCAGAAGGGCTGCTCTCAGTCTGTTTGTGCCCCAACCTGGATTAAAACCAGGGCTTGCCCTGACTCAGATGCAGCACACCTTGCACTTGGTCTTATTAAACCTCATGAGATTCCCATGGGCCCACTTCTCAAGCTTGTCCAGGTCCATCTGGATGGCATCCCATCCGTCAGCTCTGTCAACAGGACCACTCAGCTTGGTGGTGTCTGCAAACTTGCCAAGGGTGCACCCGATTCCACTGTCTATTGTAAGTGCTGAAGATGTGCAACAGTACAGGTGCCAGCACAGACCCCTGAGGGACACCGCTTGTCACTGATGTCCATCTGAACACTGAGCCATTGATCACTGCCCTCTGGATACAACTGGCCAGCCAATTTCTCATCCATCCATCAGTCCACCCATCAAATCCATCCCTCTCCAATTTAGAGAGAAGGGTGCTGGGGGACCATGACAAAGGCCTTACAGAAGTTCAGATAGACAACATCTCTAGCTCTTCCCTTGTCCCCTGATGTAGTCACTCCATCATAGAAGGACACTAAGTTGTCTGGGTTGATCTGTTCCATGATCTTCCCAGATACAGAGGTGAGTTTGACAGGTCACTAGTTCCCATGGTCCTTCTTTCTACACTTCTTAAAAATGGGTGCAATATTTCCCTTTTTGCAGTCACCTGGGACTTCACTTGACTGCCATGTCTTTTCAAATATCACAGAGAATGGCTTGGCAACTGCATCAGCTAATTCCCTTTGGGACTCTGGGATGCATCTCATTGGGTGCCATCTCATGAATGTGATCTTCTGGGAGGGACTTGGCTCTCCCAATCTCCCTGCCATGCAGCCCATCCACTCAAGAGATGTGGGAAGCGGGCTTTCCAGTGGAGGCTGGGGCAAAAAACGTTTCTGAGTACCTCAGCCTTCTCTTCATCCATTGTTACTAATTTGCCAGGGGGCAGTGTGCACTTTCTTTGACATTCATGGAGGTTTGGCATCAAATCAGGACTGAGCTATTTCTAAGGCAAACTATTCATGAATACAAAGTGTCCAGGTGTAGAGAACAGCTATTATGTTTATATTATATGATGATGGTATAATGAAATTGAGAAACAAAGGGAATACATTATCTCCCATGAGTTTTATGAAGTGCTCCTTCACTGAGGACTCTTTCCCTATTTTCTTTTTTTTCCACATCAAATCTCCCAAATCTTCCACCAGGGTGTTACTTTATTGTGCACCAGAGGAGGGAGATACATATCCACAAACCTTCTCAGAACTACGTTTACAGGAAATAAAAAACAAACAAGCAAGTCTTTCTGCACCAC
Source organism: Dasyornis broadbenti (assembly GCA_013397935.1). Taxonomy (NCBI): domain Eukaryota; kingdom Metazoa; phylum Chordata; class Aves; order Passeriformes; family Dasyornithidae; genus Dasyornis; species Dasyornis broadbenti. Next base: position 1,139,036 of record VZRN01005202.1, on the reverse strand, counting down.
TCTCTGTGTGAAAAGACTGTTCAGTCTCACACCTGTTAAACAGTTTAGTTCGGGATTAAACTAATGCTAACTACTGTGAGCTACACAGTGATCATCACATGGTCTTAGGTGCTGTGATGCATGAGCGTTATCTGTGGGAATCAGAGTCCACTGAATGTCATACACAAATGACAATCAATGCTGTTCTAAGAAGTCCATCTTTTTAATTGCTTTGCTGGCAGATGGATTTTACACAGTCTCATTTTCTCACTGCAGGCTGCCTTTGTTTTTTCTCACTTTCTAATCAGATAATTCAGTATGGTTTGCAGACACATCACTCTGCAGAGACATTTACACCACTAAAAAGCTCTCACAGGGTTTTTTCTGCAGCGTTGGAGTTGCTCAGTGCTGGTGATTTAACCCTTCAAAACCGAAAACATCTCAATAGAAAAAGAAACATATTTTACACAGGTGAGGGTTGCCATTTTGGTTTTGAGATAATGGAGCCATTTCCACTTTCTTTCCATCCTCCTTGTCGTGTGAAAGTCATAAAAGGTTGATGGTCAGCCTCTTCATTTACAGGAAAGATTCAAGCTTCAAGCTGTCTTCTGAAATACTTTTTCAGTAAGAGCATCTGCAGAGTTTTTGCAAAATTATTTGGTTTATTCACCTAGGAAAAGATAAGATTATCTGACATTTTGACTCTTTCCAAGCGTATGGAAAACTCAAAGGCTTTTAAAGGAATCTGCGTCCTAAAAACTTAATGGATTATTTAGGTGGCATACATAGTTCAGCCTTGTAGTGCCTGAAATGGTCTCTGTACATCTGGTGGCTCAGGAGTTCCTGATTTATTTCAGCTGCTTTCAGATGGTTGTCCCTGGAGAACAGAGATCTCACATCAATTTGTGGGTTTGTTCCTTCAGAGTACCCGATGCCTTGAAGAATTTCTGTTTGTCCTTCTTTTCCTTGAAACAAGATTGTTCTGATGTGCCACTGTTCTTTGTCTCACTCTTCACAGCGAGACTTCACTTCTCATGATCCAGGCTGTTGCCCAGTGGATGGCTAAATTTCTTCTGAGGTTTTGAAGGAATCCTTCCTCACATGGTTGTCCTCTCTGTGCACAGGACTCACTAAGCCACATCAAAAGGGCTCTGCTTCAGTAGCAGAGACCTCTGATTTGAGGGCAAAAGAACCATTAGACAGCCTCTGTGTACTTTTGTGTTAGTTCTTCAACACAACTTATGTATTGCCGTAGTATTTCCCTTGGGGATGGGATTCCTGCTATAATGTAGAGATATCTCTTCCTACAGTTGATGTCAGCAGTGAAATTCCGTATTTGCTAAAGAAATACCAGCACATGCTGACGTTGCAAAGAGGGTACAGTACTTGTGCTTTCATTCAGCATCATTGTAAGCAATTTCTCTATCCTGTCAGTTAATATTTGCAAGTGAAGCTGAAACCTGGAGGCCAGTGGGCTGTAGATGACAAATTTGTTTTGATCCAAGGAAGGGAGAGTTCTTTTGAAATCAAAGTAATTGGTGCTGAAATCTAAATTAAAATGACCCAATTGCCAAGGCTTCCTCAATGCAGTAGAAGGTTAATTAGGCAGCCATCTCTTCTCCTGAGCAGTCTCTGCTTTGAGAGAGTGAGTAACAGCATGAGCTGGAGTCTACACTGCATAATACCATTAGGTTTATTACTGCGCTTTTACAGCTCGCCCTAAAGAGAACTGTTGCAGTTAATGAATGAAGTGAATACAGTGCTGCAGTCAAGGCCAGGGTGAGGCATAAAATACAGAGCCCAGTTCTGCCAGTCACATACTGGCAGGAGAAAGCACCATAGTTTGTCAGGAAAAGAAAATGGGATTAGCTCGTTTTTTCAGTGCAAAGAAATCTCTCCCTCACGTGTATCTGACAGCATCCTACCAAAACTCTCCAGGAAGGATTGCTGGGAGCAGAGAAGAAGTTAATGAAGGCCTCAGAGTCCAGGAAGAAAGAGACTGTTCAACCAATTAGCCAGAAACTGGAGACACTCCTCTGCAGATTGCTGGCTGCAGCAGACAGGTTATATGTGGTGTTACGAAAAAAAAGAAAAGATGCTTCCAGTTCCAAATTTCACACTCTTGCACCAGTGTAAATCCCAAACAGTCACTGCTGACAGTTCACTGTTGTGTAGCAGAGAGATGTGGATTGTGTTCCTCTTCTCAAGCATTAAACTGGTCCTTGACTGAACACAAAGCCTGCTAAGCCCAAAAGGCAGTAACAATATACAGTCCTCTCTTTTCATTCCTTTTTCATGGGTTATACACCCAATTTAAAAGGAAGGAGCCACACATGCCAATCACATTACAATTCCTTACATTTTCTTGTATTCTGTTTCCCAGTCAATCGGCTCTCATCTGTTTTGGCTTTACCCCATAAACTCTTCAGGGCATGGAATATCACTTTTTAGCTTGTACAGCATGGAAGAAAATAGATACTTGATTATTACTGTAATACAAATGCATATTTGTGATCACGATGATGACAATTGCATCAAATGAAAATCAAAAAGATTATTTCTCAAAGCTCCTGTTAAAGGCCCTGAGATGACTGCTGGTTAATGATAGAAACACATTGCTTTTAGGGCAAGCTAGGCCATCATAAAGGCTCGGTATCTTCCACTGGAGCAGCTAGGTTTGTTGGAAACAGGATACCCTTGCCAGATGGAGCACAGGTCTGTGTGTTTATGTTCTGTTGCAAAAAGCCTCAAGAGTTCTGGATCCCCCAGGATGAGGCAAGAGAGTTTGTATGATCTAGTTTGCAAGAGGAGTGACTGATGCATTCAGAAAGCAAGTTTCTTCAGGCATGGTTTTTTTCCATTAGAAAGGGACACACTTTGCCAGCCAGAGAACAGGGCAGGCAGCAGTCACTGAGCAGCATGGACTGTTTGTGCAAGGAGACCTTACCCTGGGCAAAGCTGGGGAAATAGAAAACCATGCTGGCATAACTCTAAAAGAAGCATTATATTCTCATAGACCTGGTTATATATGTAAATGTTTACCCTCTCTCAACCACATACAGTTGTTCCCCGTGGGATAAAGATTCGTCAGTATGTTCTAATGGTGGGAGTGGGGGTGAGGGGCAGAAGGGGTGTGAGGTAGGTCTAAAGCTTCCTTCTGTCCTTTGAAAAACATCCATTTGTCTTCTGGGCTGTGTATGTGTGCTTGATCTGCACTCGGTTCTTCCTCCTTTTTTCGCCCCAAGTACTGTGATGTTGCAATTTTGTTGTGAGTCAAGCATCAGCAAATCTCTTTCTCAGTGGAACTATTTCAGAGCAGTGCTGTGCTTGAATTCAGTGTGAGGGGATCACCTGTGGTTTCTAAATTGTGCAGTGAGAGAAATCACTTACAGAGCTCTCTGTTGATACTGTTTTCTTGGCTTCCCTTTGATGTTGACACGTGCAGCCATATAAATAAGTGATAAAGTGAAAAATAAGCTCTGGAAAGACCACAGTTCTGATGGCCAGATGTGTTCCAAGTGGTAAATAAGAGATATGTCAGAGAGGAAGTGAAATGTCAGATAGGAAGAGATATGTCAGAGAGGAAGGAAGAAAACAAGAACATTTATGTGTTTCTGTCCTAGACCCTGCCAGTTTGCAGGTTTGTTTTTATAATACTTTCCCCTCCATGGCTCTTAGTGCTGACATTTGCAGAAGAAGGGAATGAAGATCTGATAACATCTTCTGAAGTTACCACAGTAATTTGTACTATGATATGAAGACCTTGACCAAGACTTGGGGTCCCAGGTACTGTACAAAAATGTAGTCACCAGTAAAAATTGCCCTAAGAGCTTGCAGTCTCAGTAAGGAAGATACATAGGAAGTGCCAATGAAAGCTCAGAGGCAGTGCTGACAACTAAGCTCACCTATCAGCTTCTCTGTGTCATCTTTATGTTACACTGCTTCTGCCAAGTCTTTCTGATGAACTTTCAGTGCGGGCGATTTTGGCCACCAAATTGCTGAATTGTAGGGACAGCAGCTGCCCAGAGCTACAGGGCATCTGCAGGAATAGATGAAGGAATCTACTTCAGTCATTATTCTTGCTGTATGTGAGTATGCTTGTGATCTGTGCAAGAATAAATTGCAGACTAATTTATCTTTGCGATGCAAAACAAGTTCCACAGTTTGCAGAGGGAATGTATGCTGAGGATGCTTGTCAATACCCCATCAATCTTCTTGAGTAATAAAAAATGTGAGTCAGTCTGAACGTCCTGCTCCCAAGTCAGACTCATCACCTTCACTTGCCTTCTTGCTGTGTAATGTGGTGCATTCCCAATCTTTCCTGAAGAGCAGTGGGACAGATGACCTTCACAAGGCTCCAGCCCAGTGGCACAGACAAATTCTGACACAGATCTTTGACTTTCTGCTGCTTTCAATTTGCCATACTCTATTACCACAGTGTACTGCCATGCTGCTTTAGTCCTTTACTCCCACAGCAGCAGCAATGCTGTGTCCTTTCTACATGGAAAGGTTTCCGAACCCTGTCATCTGATAACCAAAGGTTGTCATCCTCTGTCCTAAGTGCTAGGGAACAACTTGAGTTATGGAAAGCCTAAGAGAGATGGGCAACTCGGTGACCATAGGAAAACTTATTATAAAAAAATCTCAATCCCAAAACTTACAGGTGATCAAGTGGCTATTTCCTCTAGTTCCTGTGGAACAGTGAGTCCCCCACAAGATGCACATGCATCCATGGTGGGTATAGTGGGTAGAGTTTACAAGCAGTGTGTAGAAAGTCCCAGTTGTGCTTTCTGTCCTCACAACTGCTGAGCTTCATACATGTGGATACGTGAGCACCATACTTCTGCTTCCCCCTTCACTTCCTTTTTCCATTTCTCATCTCCTCAAGCAAAGACTGGCATGTCACTCCTCTGTGTGTCACATGTATATTCTATATATGTCACAAGTCCAACATCTAGCCCATCCTGGTGCTGCCTAAATGCTTTCCAGGTGATACCTTAGCACAGTTGAGACATGGAGAGGCCAGACACGATGAGCCAGCTGACTTGAGCTGGGGGAGGAGGGACAGTAGAATGCAAGCCAGCATCACACTGCTGATGAGTCACCCAGGTATGCACAGTAACTGCAGAGGTGGCCCTTCCAACAGCCACAACATCCTTTGCACTGTCTTGGTTTCCTGTTCCCAGCACAGAAACTGTTTGCCTTCAGCAAGTAAAACCCTTTGTTTCTCTGTATTTTCCCCCTGTCTTGGATCCATTAGAATTTTGCTGTGTCTTTGCAATCTATATGCATATGAGATGCTAAACTTGGAGAGATCACAGTGTGAACTCAGTCCTAAGGGATGTGAGAGTGCTACTCAGCTGCTAGTGCTCATGTCATTCAACAAGAGGAAGCACTGAATTGATCAGTCTCTCAAATTGCACAGATTTTGGGTTCTGATATTTTTCTTTTGCTCTTCAATAGTCAGAAGTGCTAAACATTAGTTTGTTGACACAGATTACAACCCAGCATTTACATGAGGGAAGAAGACACTCCCACAGCAAGTTGCACAGATGTGCAACTTCCTCACACAACTAATGATACATCAACTGGATTCCTTCCCTCAGTAAACGGACACAAGAACTTTTTTGCAAGAACAAAGAATTAGTCTTTATTGACCAAGCATTCATTATGGCAGCTATCGAGAGCAAGTGAGTTTAATTTTTATAAAAAAGTCTGTTTAGTGGGGAAGGTGAATATCATATTTTGCACTTGGGCAAGGAAGGTTAGTCAAGACCTTGGTTTCCCTGGGATGTAGCTGGGGCAGAAGAAGAGTGCAACATGCACTGTTGATGATTAGAACAGCTCTAGCAGAGCCACAGGGAATCCACTCTCTGATCTGCTGTCAAAAAGGGATGGTCGTCAGTGTTCTCACTGGGCTTAGTGATAAAAGTCTTATGAATATATCTCAAGTCTAGGGCTAGAGCAAATTACAGCAAATTTGGAGGTGTAGGAAAGTCTTGCTTCTAAATACAGATAGTCTGAATTTATATTTTTCTGATGCTTCATATATCTCGGTGCCTGGTAAGCTGACCCTGACAAGTCAGCACACAGCCAAGTCAAACATGATTAATCTGGAGATACCTTAGATGCAGTGAGCATACTGTGCTTGATGTGCAATCCAAGACATATGCTCACTGGTTTGGGTTTTTTTATTTTATTTTTACATGTATACATAATAATGGGGAGGAAAGACCAAAGCTTGCATCTGTGTTTGTACAGTTTTTTATATGTCCATACGTACAGTATCCCTCAGTAGTTCCGGTGCAGGAGATGCCTTTGCCTTAAAGCTTTTTTTAAATAGTGATTGTTTCTATGCAATGTACGCAGCAAGTAGCGTTTAACTGTGTGCAGAGGTTCATTCTCTCACAGGCATCAACATGCAAGGACAGAAGAGCCGTATCTTCTACATGGATGCTAACACTTTTGTCGTGATCCCAGGGCTTCCAGTTTCTGCTAGCATCCATCAATAGTAGACCAAACAAAATGTTGTTCTGTGAATTGATTGCACAGCAGATCGCTTTTCTTGTTGCAAATCTCCATAGTTCAGCAGATCGGAGGAGGGGGGAGGGAAAATCAAACTCCATGCCCTGGGAGCCAGGCTATCTCAGTGATTTACAAATAACCTCAGTGATTGAAGTCATTCTGGGCACTTAATATTGCTCAAGTCTCTCTGTCTCCCTCTCTCTTGCACACTCTCTCAGCATAATAAAGGTAAGGAAATTCAGGAGACTAGATTCAGTACTGCAGATTAGTGACAGGAAGGAAATTGGATATGCACGAATTAAACAATACCATTTGCCTTTTCGTATCTGCAGATGTTTTTCTCTCAGAAATGCAACTTCTTTTTTTTTTTGCAGGTGACACCCACACATCTCCTTCACTTACTGGCGATGATAAAAAAGGAGATAAACAACTGGAGCTCGTGCAGTTAGGCCTAATCTTTATATGTCATCATCGCCAAGCAAAGCCACAGCAGTAGGAAAATAGAACTGGTTTCTGCTGCTTGTTTCTAACTGACATTTCTTCACTAGGTTGCTCACGTAACCTGTGGACTCTTTGAATTCCACTTTGTACCTCCTGTGTTTCACAGCATGTGGGTACTGCCATGCAGTGCTGAGCTGCAGTCCATATATACTCTGCCTATAGCCCAGTCCTCATTTTGCTTTTGCCTCAGTGGTTTGAAATCAGATTGCAGAACTACAACATAAACACATTAACAAAAATTAAAAAAAAAATTTAAAAAGTAACAACAAAGGAACATTGATTTAAAAAATCTCATACTGCAGGTTAAATGTAGGATTTTCAAGTAAGTCATAATTTAGTACAGAAAGGGATAAAGGCAAAATTAAGGATATTTTAAAATCTTTTTGTTTGTATATGTATGGTTATTTTGACTTAAATGTCCTGAAATAACCACAGAACCTTCATCCTTCCAAGAGCTGCTTTTATTGGAGGAAATTGACCAGAGCTGCAGTTCAAACTAATGCATTTCTCTAGTTGCTGGAGGAAAGCTCTGGAGTTGCTTAACTTCACTTTTCCTGCACTCAGCCATTCATCCATTCTACCTTTCCAGCCAGTTTGCTTGTCCATTGCCCTTAGAACATAATTTGTGCTTTCATCTCAAGAGTTTCTTGGGAGTCGACTGTGCACCCGAGTCCACACACAGGACCTAACCTGGCTTTCACCATCAATGTACTTCTCAATGATGCAGAGCAGCCTAAGCAGTAAAAAGTGCTTCGTGAGGCAAGGACTAGGATGTTTTTAATTGTTATTTCTAATATATGGCTAGGGAGAGCCTTACAGGTAAATTGCTCCATTAGAGGGCTGGACTTGAAAGTAGTGTCAACTGTGTGTGTCTGCAGGAGGGAGAGAGATTATTCCCCTGCTGTCCAATTCTTTATCTTCATAGTCTCATACGTTTTTGTTGTTGTTAAGATAAAGCTTTGGCATTACTTCATCAATCAGCTAATGAGAGAAAGAGCTACAAGGAGGGGATAATGCCCCCAAAGGCCTCATTCCATGCTGGACTTCAGCCTCTGTCCCTGAGTATCAGGAGCTGATGAGCTATGCAAACACAGAAACAATTTCCTTTCTGCAACCAGTTTTGATTGTCTGGGAAGGCTGAGGAGCCCAGGAAGAAATGTGAGCAACCTACTTCATCATTTTCATGAGAAAAAAATATAAATCAGCTCTCATCTTGACCACTGGTGTTTGAAGATTAAAATAGCCCAAGGGCTGTCACAGGCAGCAAGCATAGCAGGAAAATTAGTTCGTTCTGACTCACGACAGAGTGGTCTAATTTAACGGGGCACTGACGAGGCTGTCGGGCATTAATTTAGCTATTATCTAAGCTAGCCTGATTGCTGGTTGTGCCCTGCTGCAGCCCTCCATGTGAAGGGCTTGAGCTGCACTCGCAATCTGTCGCCCACTGAGCTCCTGCTCTGGCCATACCCGGAGCCTCCCCGCAGCGCTGCGAGGGAGCGGGGCCGGCCCCGCTCAGCGTGGGCTCGGCTTAGAAGGGGAAAATGCCGTGTAATTAAAGAGCCACTCCGGTCACGCAAGGGGGCAGAAGGGAGGCTGGATAGGAAAGCTTCCTTCGGACATTTCCTGCCTTTGATTTCTTAATTTCACAACCTGATCTCTTGTCTTTTAAGGTACTTTAGTCTGTAATTTCTTAAGCTTCTTTATTTTAGAGGAAAACGATATTGTAAAAAGGCTATTTGATCCTCCTACCAGATTGAAACCACTTTGTTAATTTCCACAGAACTGTTACTGTTTGCTTGTTTGCATCTTTGATTTTGCTAGTTAGGTAGTAATCTTTCCTGTCTGAAAAACTAGATTTGTTCCAACCCATAAGAACATTTCAATACATCCAGAATAGTTCTCTTAAAGGAATAAAAAGACAATGAGGAAAAGGAATGATGTAGCCACATAATGATACAATGGCTATGAAAACTGTGGCATTTGAAAATTCCTCATAATTTCAATGGTCAGATGAATGAAACTGAAGAGATCCTGGGAAGTTTATGTGACCTAAAAATAAAGTTACATTTAATTTTTATCTTTAAAAAAATTTTTTAAAATTACGAAAAAAGAAAAAATCAGGAGGGGCAGGAAATACAGGAAATAAGAACCAGTGCCTTGATCCCGAAGATCAAGGAAGAAAGAAAACAAACAAACAAACAAACAAACAAACAAACCCACCATGAATTTGAGACCATTCAACTTTTTGTTTCTTTGCAAATGGGTTTGTATGAAATTTGGCAGCCTCCTAATACTTTGTCAGCCAAATTGGCCACATCATACTATCTGCATGCCCTTGAGGCTGGAATAGTAACATACTGTAATGTGATGCTCTAACAAAAGCACCTAATTGTGAAGAACAATCCATTTGCATCAAGATGATAAGCAGCTAGTTTCCCTCTCACAGCCACATAAAGACACTGACTTTGGCTACAAATTACTGCCTAGTGCTGTTTTCAGCTTTTCCCAGTCTTTACTGGACCTTAACAAAGCTGATCCTGTTCTCATCACCCTAACCTGTTTTCTGGTTAGTATGAGTGACTAACAAAATTATGTCTTGGCCTGTGATTCATCTTGCATAACACATTTTCCAGTCACACAGCAAAAGCCTCACTGAAAGCGGAAAGATTTGATCTATAGCACTGAAGCCTTCACCTGTGTGCTCCTAAAACTCAAGCTTTTTGTACCATGTTTTTATTAGTCAAACATACCATCAGTAGCTAAAGTTGCTTCTGCTGTCAGAGTATGTCTGCAGGCATAATGAACTTGGCAATAGCCAAGAGCCTGCTATGCACAGGAAATGAAATGTACAGAAATTAAATGCACTGTGGGAAGCATGTGGTGTGTGGGATCCCCACGTGGCTGTTTGGCACAACTGAAAATCTGAAGATGATGGGAAAAATCAAAGGGATGAAAGACCCCCCAAAATCCTTCAAACAGAAAGCATGTACCTATCCACTCACCACGTGGCTTCAATCTCCTATGGCAACTCCTTATCCCAAGCTGAGAAGGAATGCGGCATACAAGACAGCCTTTGTGAAGCAAATAACTAGTCAGGCAGGGGCACATGTGGAAGGCTGCACAATGGTGTTAGACATTAACAAATAGGATGGGTTCCTGAACTGATGAGTCTGGAATAGAAACGAAAGGAAAATGATGATACACAAAGAAGGAAGATATGATATTGTCTGGCAGAGATGCAGGGTTCACGTTTAAAGCTACGGAAGAAATAGGAAGCATTTTGAAAAAAGATGTTGTACAGGAGGAGGATATTGGAATTTGGAATATTCAAACTAGAAGGAATGTCCAAGACTTTTGGCTTTAGTAAGCCTGACCACCCAACGGGGAACGTTCAAGACACTGCAGAGATAACACAGGCTACCTCCTCGGCATTTGTCTCCTAGGGCTGTGGTTCCTAGAAGCAAAGAAGGGCTGGGCTGTTGTACTGTGTTGTGCTGGAGATGTGCAGAACAGGAATCAGCACGCAGGGCGCTGGAGCTGCACAACCCTTGGTTGACCCCTTGCAACATATGTTGATTGCTGTTCGGATGCGATGATTGCAGATCAGATGTTCATTTGACACTGAGACCCAAAAGTGGGGGAAAGGAGGATGAAAAATTAATTCACTCTTTGGCAGGATTATATTTGCATTTGAACTAAAACCTGTGTGTAAGGCAGAAAACCCAACTGATCTACCTCTGCCCTCCATGAGGGGCAGTTTCTAAGTTCAGAGCTGTAGCAGAGGGAGGTTTCTCTTTACATAATCCTCTAAACAGCATATAGGCCCCAAAGGCAGGCCCAGGGAGGGACAGGGCTGTCCTGGTGTGTTTTGCATTGCCTAAAACCAGATGGAATAAATTAGAATTGCTGTTTGTCGAATATGCTAATCCACATATGCAGAGCCAGACTCCAGGCTTAACTGGCTTGCTTCTCTGCGAACACTTTATTTTAGTCCTTTGCAGTGGTGGATAAAAGGAATTTACTGGTATCCCATCTCCAACAGTCTGTAATTCATGTCCCTACAGAGCTTTAATATAACAGCAATGTCCATTTTAACACAGTGCTGGGGCTTCTTGTGTCCTGATTCTCCTCATTTTTTCATTTTATGTTTAGGATATTTCCCTGTATCCCCGTTCCTTTTTCAAATGAATTAATACTTGTTGCAGATGTTCCAGGACTCCCTTTCCAGTATCATGTTCTGGGAGCTATCAGTATGTTTTAAATATGGAAAGTACAAAAGTGTTAGTGGAAGGAAAGCAAATTATACCAATATTTGCTTTAGAAAGTAATACTTTCCTCTGACTACCCTCAGGCCTAATGCATTCATTTAGGATTTAATTTACTGTATCTAGTTAATAATTTTAAAAGGAGATTGCAAAAAGTATGATAAAACTCTAGGGAATATAGATGTAATGAAATAGATGCATCTATACCTAAAAATGTATATATGCAGTTTACACAAAGAACATTTATGCTGTTTTGTGGGTTTGATGCACATTTGTTATCTCACCTTATACTTGCTCTAGAAGATGTGATTTTCCAGAGCACATTGTGATCACACATGTCATTGTGTCATACAATGACAACACTGGAGCTTGGTGAGACAGTGGCATACCCCAACAGAGATCCGTGCTCAGCCTGCTGCTCTCTGCTGGGAGTGTGAGGATGCCCCAGCACAGGATCATTCCTATCTCCCCTCCAAGAGAGGAGGGATATGGCAAGGCATGAGCATTTCCCAGTGAGTGCCAGCAAGGAGGGCCAGGCTGGGACCATGCAGCGACTGCCATGTGTCCTGCCTGGCTCCCTCCCCTCTGCTCTGTGTTCCTTGCTGCCTCAGATGCAGTACAAAGTTGCAGTGAGGGGCTTTTCAGGAAAAGAGAGTAAAAACTGTATGTGGAAAAATGTCAGCATTTGAGTGTTTGTATATGAGGGGAAAGGAGAATAAATAAATAAGACTTTTATTTTGATGTTCTTCAGTTCAATCATAAGCTTTGGAGTTTGCTGAACTGAACGCAGACCAAGGCTCTGAGGGCCTGCTGGGTCATTGACTGGATTCCCATGCCAAAGGCCCAGCACTGCCTCTTGGGCCTTGCTCTCTGTTGCCACTGGGGCCCTGCTGTCCCTGGCTGGGGGCAGGGGACACCTCACCACTGCTCAGAGGTGGCACAGCACCCTCCAGGAACATAGTTCATGGTGATGTAAGACTCAAGAGTGAAAGGTTTGGGGCCCAGTCAGCAAACTCAAATAAAACTTCCCATTTGGAAGTGCCAAAGTTGTTTTCTTGGCTTAAGATGTCAAAGCAGATTGTTGTCATGCTTCCACATCTCTACTTTTGTCCCATCCCCTCAAAGAGAGAAAGAATCTTCTTAGCCTGGTTTGAAGGAAGTTAGATGTTGTACAATCCAAATTTTATTTCAAGGTGGGAATGTGGATTTTTTTTTTCTTTTAATTGTTTATTCAGTAGTCTCTATAAAATAAACCTTGTCTCCTCAGTATGAAATGGGATTTTATGCCAAGACAACCCCAGTTACAATTTAGGATGTCCTATTATGGTAAACATACTAGATTGAAAGAATTAAAAAGGTTTTGTTAAAGTCTGTGTCCTACTCTGGCTTGGAACAGTCCTGAAGAACATCTTTAGAGAGAAAAGTAACTTCCAGATAACGCAAAGTTCCTCAAAGTGCCCAGAGCAGATCCTGCAGATGTCTGAGCACTTGCAGGTCCAACTCACAATGCTGGGAATGAAGACTCCTCTCATACCCCAAAAACTGGGCACTTATGGGAAAAAAATTCAAGTGATCTTTTGTTGCTCATAAGTCAACCCAGATTTTTGAAAGAACTCTGGTACAATCGTGGTGCCAGAAGATGTGCATGAATTTTCAGGACTCAGAAGAATACGTTCTGGATAGAAACAAAAATTCAAAAATAAAGGTAAAAATCTTCTCAAAATCTGACCTGTCTGTGTTCTAATGCTTCATATATGACTTTGCATTCCCTTGATGCAGACGGCAAACAAAACAGAAATGGGGTTGTTCATGATAAAGACAGATCTTTCTTCCTCTCCTGCTTGTCTTGATTTTTGTCTTCAGGTTGATTGCTTTCTCAGTCTTTGGAGTTCCTTGGTCATGACTGCAGATGGCCTTAAAAACAAAGTGTCCAGCCTAAGGACTCACATGTTAAAGGTTTACTAGTTTTCTATCAGCTTGATTTGTCCTGGTGGATCATTTGTTCCATAGCCTAATACTTGGATGCCTTTTGACTGACCTTTTCCTCTTTCTTTTAAGCATATGTTTTGAACTTGAAACTGTCTCCGAGTTTGTAGAGAAAAAAGGATTATGTTTTAAATTTTGCAAGGTTTAACAGCAACTATCTGAGGATTACACATACAGGGAAGGAAATTAAGGGTTAAATCTAAGGCAGTAGTTATTGGAAAAAATCAGAAGTTCTGCTTTTTCTGACAGCTGAGCAAAACCACAAGTGTTAGGAAGAGACCAGCTCTGAGGTCTGATGCCATCTTTCCATCTTACCCACTGACAACCCTCAACACAAGCTGGGGCTCATTTTTAGCCATCATAGATAAAAATTCTTTCTTTACTTCCCCCCTTCTGACCCCCCTTTTTATATTTGTTTGTTGGTCTGCATTTTCCTTTAATATACCAAAGTTTAGCTAATACTTGCTATGGTCTAGCTGTCTCTGATCAATAGCAACAAACACGATGAGAAAATGAGAGGCTGTCCTTCCATGCCCAAGAGCAAGTGACTGCCTAGAAGCACACGAGGCTCCTGGTGGTTCTGCTGGTGGTATCAGGGCTGCCAGGACCGATACGCGGTGTAGTCTCGTGTTGGTGCATAAGACGGGTAACCCTTGTTCTTCTGGTATGGTGGGTGCCGGGGAGTCATGTTCATGTAGTCGCTCTGATGGTACATATTCTTTTTGGATTTTTGCTGTGGGAGAAGGGTGAAGAGAACTGTGAAAACTCTCATATTGACTGCTGACAGTTCTGGCCCTAGGTCCTTGTTCAGGGAAGCAGGCATATTGGTAAGGCAGCTTCAGGTTTAAATACATTTATGAAAGAATTAGAATACACGTTCTCATCAAATAATCTATGGAATTTGCCCAACCTGAAAGTAAGTCTCCATCTTATCTGGTGAGAGATTTACAGTGTTATTTCTTCAGGTAAAGGAATGCTACACACCAAAGATACAAGCTGATGCCTCTCACTATCATCATGCCTCTCTCATCAGTGGAATGACTCAGCAGAAAATAGAACTGTGAAGGCTGTCCTCATTTATTAGGAGAAAAAGAGAAATTAGCTTAACTCAAACAGAGTAAGAGCAGGAAAAATCAGCCCAGACTATGTGTATAATGGTTTTCCTACCATTTACAGCAGTAAGACACAATGCGTATGTTGTTCTGAACCTTCCTTCAAGGGGCGAAAGAATCAGAGCTGATGTTAATCTTTTATGTCTTCCTATCTGGGCCTCAAAAATCTTATTTCCACTGCTGGATTCCTACTTATACTGTCTCTGTGAGACAAGGGAAGCATCGGCTCTTTCAAAAATAAGAGTAGCAGAAGACAGGTGAAATAATTTGCCTAAAATCACAGAGGAAATTTGTGGCTACAGCAGCATTTCAGCCTCTGACTGCTGCAGGCTGTTCATGAGATTGGTGTTTTTTACATAGCTTAAGGCTTTATTGATCGGGGTAAGTAAAGTGCTTCCATGCTTTTTCCTTAATACTGATCATACCTTCTTTTGTTATCTCCTTCTTACTGAAATTTCCTTCCCATGTACAGAAATAGTTGCATATGCTGCAGTACGCATGCATATGATGCTGTGGAATTAGAGGAGGTTTGCATCAGAAAATCTGATGGTTGAATTATGTTGTATGTGCAGAGTGGGGCAGTTACTATGAAATAATTTAAGCGTTTTTGTATTAGTGTTATATCTATGCAATGTGTTGAATGTAAGTTACATACTGCTTAAGCTGTGTAATGCAGTCAATGCATGTAAAGCATTAGATACAAAAGCTTTATCTCTGTGTGTTCATCTCCATAATACAGGATTTCTAATTCACCTAAGAGGTAGTTGTGCATGGGAGAAAGACATTTTGCTAGCATGAGTGAATGTTGGGCTGTTACAGGATCGAAGACTGCTACCTTTGCAACTGGAAGCAGTTTTCCTTCATGGAAGGCAGAACTGTATGAAAATAGACAAATCTTTAGCTGCTTTCAGGAACTGAAGTGGTCAGGCTTGCCATGTCTATCAATTATCACAATTAGGACCTTTTTTTTACAATTGAAAGTGTCTTCTAGGCAGCTGTATTTACATTGAACACTCTGAATGCATCCACCCACAATCACAATACATATTATCTGAAGAATACTACCTGCAGTAATAACAGCAGGTAAAAACTGATGCAGCAAACAACACACGTGGCAATGCAGCCTTGTCACTCCTGCTGAGGGCCGACATGTTAGTAGCAAAGTGTGTACTCATTAGGTAGCAAATGAATATAGCACGGAGAAAATGGCTCAGATTGTAAATGATGGATTTGAAGCTATAGCATCTCATCTGTGGCACAGCCACAGTAGCACGGCACTGTAACACCGGCAGCTGTTCGCTGTAATCCTCTCAGCTCTCCTCAGAGTCAGCCTCTACAATAGGGCACAAAGAAGAACCACTTACCCTGCCTTCGTGGTTTCCTACAGCAGTGCCCTGTGATTGTTTTCCATTAAAAATAGCCACTGATTGAGAAAGTGTCTTTTTGTGAAACACTTAGCAGATCTCAAGCTTCATCTAGCAGTGACAGTGGCCTTCTGTATACATGCAACATTTAACCTGGCAGGGACTCTGGACCCTTTATACAGGCTACCTCATAATTCTTGTGGTGGAAATTGCTATTTAACAACAAAGAGGGGAAAGTCAGAGTGCAAGGAATTGAGTTCAAGCCTTTCTCACATGGAATAACAAGTGTAAATTGGCTCTGAAGATCACAATCCTAAGACTTGTCAAGGAAAATGTCCTTCTGCCGCCCCTGCATCATGCCTCTCTTTTTTCACTCCAGCAGGAGAACTGGGTGTGACTTGGGCCAGTCAACTCTCCAGAGAGATTAGAAAGCAAAAATAATGAGCCATAAGGCTGTCTCAGCTATCTTAGTGTTGATGTACAGACAACGGACTACTGAAATCCAGGTGCTTCTATTCTCTCACAGTCAAGCTGCCAGAAATAGTGGTTGTTCAAGGGAATTGCTGGATAGGCAGACACCAGTGCAGATGGTCCTGGGCCAGCTGAGGGCTCTCTATAGATTGTTTTATTGCAAGTGAGCTCCAATCAGTATAGTCTCAAAGGGTTCTGCCAGAAATGCATGTAGTTCTGGATTTCCCTGGCAGGTTCAATTGGCAGAGGTAGAGACAGTGTCCCAGTATTGCTGGTGTGCAGGGCACTGCCAACACTGTGCCATTACTCTTTGCTTTAGGACTCTACTGCAGAGGCTCAGCTGCCCACCTGGAGAGCATCTGGTGTTTCAGCTCTTTTGGGGTACACCATGGGTGTGCATACATAGCTGGGGTGAAGAAACACTGTCATCCTGTACTGAAGGGGTGTCAGTGAGTTAGTGGTAAATGTGGCAAGTATAGCCTGAGAAATGAACTAGGATAAAGACCATATAGAGCAAAGGAAAATACTAATTTCTTACCCAGTAGTTAATAAAAACTGCAGTTATTAGCATACTGTAGAGTGCAAGAATTCCAGTCACTGTTGCCAGAATCCACAAAGGAATTGCAGACTGAGGTTCTTGTGTTTGGGTGGGTGTCTCTTTAAGGAAAGAGCAAAGAAAACTTTAAGTACATGAAAGCAAAAACATCGATCTCTGCTTATTTACTTCTTGTTCCAATGTGTCATTTGTATTAATCATCATTTAAAAATCTCTTCTTCAGGAAATCTGATGCAGGAATGTAGTTTTGCTGGGCAATCCTATTTTTTTTTTTTTTTTTTAAGGAAAACTGCTTCCAGCTGTTATGTAGGGAGTGTGTATAGGGAGGATAATGGCCTGTGGAGATTTCTCAGCTTACCTTTCACATGAATGACAGTTCCGTTGCTCTTCTCATTGTAGACGTATGGGGGTGGATACAGGACCTCAATTTTGCAGAAGTAGATATCAGTTTGGTTGGCATTCATGTTCCAAAGATTGAAGATGACTTTGTTTTTATCACGATCACCCTGGCAGTTGAATTCTTTAGTTGAATTGCCGCTAATTTTGGTTGTGTTCCATGAAATAAAGCAAACTTCAACTGAACTGTCCGTTCCTTTGTGCAGCGAAGCTCGAAATTCCTTCCCTGTCCCATTGTATGTGTAGTTGCAAACTAGAGTTGCAGTTTGGTTAACTACAGTGAGCAAAGGATGCTGAGCCACTAAAATCTTGTTTTCTGGAAGGGAGGGGAGAAAGTCAGAAAAGGACTTGTTTGTAAAATACAGTATGAGACTTCAGAACCACACATCCTCCCATGCAACTCTTCTCCACATCTCATCTGCCCTTCTGACACTCCCTACCAGGGAGTATGAAACCACCCATCTGCAAAAGTAGTTTCTCACAGGAGCTATTGTTGCAACAATCCACCTGTAGATCAATATTTACATGGTCACTAGGAGAGACTATGGAGTTAGGAGTGTTTTTCTTCAGTCAGAGTGCTAACACAAGACAGTGGCCCGTGATTAAATCGGGGCTCAGAAGCCTAGCCTGCATCTGTATGCATGTGTGTATATACAAGGCCATCTAAGTCTATCCTTTACTTAGCAAGCAGTTTCCCAGGGAACATTATGGAGTGAAAATACTATGAATTGACACTGCAGTCAGATAAGAGAATATTATTTATACATTTGCTTTTTAATTCAAGGACTCCTGAAGGGTTCGCAGGAGGATTTGCTGAACCATTTCAAGGGTTTGGACCTTGGGCAATGAACACTAAAAGCATGAACTGCTATCATTTTAATGTAAAATAAGTAATTTCTCTAGCTAGCAGCTGCAGTAGATTCTTAATCTCTCAAAGGACTCAGGAGCTGACTAATTTGACACTGCATTGGCACTTAGCACTTGAATGGGCTGCAAAAAAGCATGTGACATGAATGTATAATTGAATTTGAATTGACCAGACTGATACATAAACAGGAAATGTTTTCTGACATGTAGACCTCTGTGCTACCATCTGCCAAACAATGAAACACTGCAAGGCCTATGCAGAGGGACAACTTCCTCCAAGAAAAGTCATCCTGTACAAATGAGGCCCTACTTTTCAGGTGATGACCCCTAAGTAAGAGGAAGGGAGTTTTGGCTTTTAAGTTAGAGACTTGCCAAAGCTTTTGTAAGACTGTTTAAGTCTTTATGCAAGCTCAGCTCACATGAGCTTTGGATAGTCTTTTAAAGATCCCTGAGAATCGCTGTGGCTGTTAGAATGACAGCTGTACCTCTTATCCTCAAAATGTGGTGCAAACCTAGATTCTTTCTACTTGATCCATGTGGTGAGACTTCAAAAAGACTAGTAAGAGAAAGGAAGTGGGAAGGAGGCCAGATCCAGAATGCCCAAAAAATTAGTGTTTAAAATTGTGTTTAATGATATTTAGGACCAAATGGCATTTGGTGTATTCACACCTGCACAAGATGAAGCACCCCAGCCTCTTGAGTAGGATACTCCATTGGGATCAATGTGGTCCAGGGAGTAAACACAAAGATACGCATGAGATGGCCAGGACTAGTGGTAGGGTGTAGGCAGTAAAAGCAAGCCATGTCTAGCAGGTTCTCCAGTTACCAGTAGAACCCGTGAAACTGCTGAAGTTGTTAATTTTCTCATTGAAAGTCTCATTTACCAGCCCTTGCTTCAAGCAAGAGGAGGAGATGTGAGGCACAGAATGCTCTAGTGCCTCATCTTTAGCAAAGAAAGATTGTAGTCCATCCTCCTTGTGTCTTTTTGTTCAACACTGGTTTGGGGCAGGGGATGGAGGGTGGAGGAGAGCTTGTGACAGCTCTGAAATCCCATGTTTGCAGGGAACCCAAACACTGTGAAACTTTGGATGAAGGATAAGCATTTCCAGGCTTTCCAGCAGAAAGAGACAAGTACCTTGGAATCCTAGGACAAAGTGGCAAAGAACAGAGAAGGCAAGTCTTTGTTGAGGTGGTGCCTGCGGTGAATTTTCATCGAAATGAAGACATGTCAGCAAAACAATTCAGTTTCATCGAATCAGCATTTTCCAACAACAGCTCACGCATAGGCTTATAAGGCGTTTTAGTAAGGCGTGGGGTTTGAATTCCACCTCTTTCGACAAGGTATTTGATCATATTTTTGTTGGCCAGAAAAATTGATCTTTGACCTAAGTGGCAATTTGCAAGCCTGTGGTAGAATTGTTCAGCCTTTAGCACAGCAGAATTCTACACATCTCACTGAGACAGATATTCTACGGATTTGCAGTATTTGTGCACCACTACAACCCTGATTGTCACAGGGACTGAATACACCTTCAGGGGGAGAGACCTTTTCTGTCTCAGAGTTGACAGCCGAAATAGGGTCCCAGAACAGAGAGAAGCATGACACTTCAGAAAAGTACTTGCCTGTTTTCATTGCAAGTACTCAAAGAAAACTGATGGATATTTATTCCTCAGCCTGATCATATTTTCACTGTGGCTGGGGGAAAGTCAAGGAACACTGAAAATCACATCACTGAGGGACTACATTCAGATGTTATTTAGACTCTTCTGCAGACCCTTACTCCCATCTCTTTTGCAGGAATACTAACCTGTTTTGCAGGAAGCTAACCTATATTCCTGACATTCAGACCTGAGCTTCATGCCTTGAGCTCCACTATTTAACTACAGCTTTGGACTATTTATGTCCCTGCCATGATACTGTGCTGATTGGCAACCAGTCTCTTTCGATATACCCACCTAAAATGATAAATTCTTTCTACTTATTTTCACCTCTTGGATTTATAGTCCAATCTGTTTGCCTTGTCTTGCAGGCTGGGCTTGATAACCCAGCTCCATGCTGCTGATGCTGGGATGCAGACTGGCTGAGCAGTGGGAAAAAGCTCATTTGTAGATCATTCAATGAAGACAGCTCCTACATGATTTAAGCTAAGCATCTAAGTCCATTTGCACAAAGTGGCTCTACTAGTTCAAATCTAAATTAAAGGAGGTATTTTTGTTTTCATTTATAGGAACTGATTAGCACCATATGAATTGGTTGGGCTGCAATGCCAACAGGGGCAAGGCAAGCTTACCCCGCTAGCATGTTAGACAAGCCCTGCTGGCATCCTCCTCATCTGGACTTGGCGGTTTTTTGAATTGAAGAAAGTCAGTCAAGCTAAAATGTGTATTAGTTTCATGGGGAAGACAGAGTAACGCCAAACATCCCTCACTTCACTTGTGATCTGAATAGGATTTGACTACATTCTTAGTAGGATCTAGACCATTCTGAGCAAACATGGGCTGAGGCTGCTTTTGCCTTCACAAAGCCAGTTTTTCCTCTTAACTGTCATATTGGGTTTGCTAAATGGTGAAACTCTGAAACATTTAATAGGTGTTTCCATTCCCCTAAATAGGGTTATGACTGCCACTTCAGAGCTGTGTTCAGTCATGTTGTGTAGTAATAAATACCTATATCTTGGCCTTGCCCAGCCAGGATGATAGCAGTCATGAAAAATCATTGTTTACCGTTTCAAAAAGCTGTGACGTTTAAAAACGTAAAATCATTTCAGTCAGTGTGCACAGGCTGTAAGCTTTCTCAGGGTCTTAGGATTTATATGCAATGGTGTGTAATATCTCTGAATGTTTGTTTAATGGCTTCTAAATGTTACAGCTTATTTGTAGTGCTGGATATTTCTTATAATCACATGTGAGGGGGTTTTGCATCATGAAACAAAATGCCATCCATTTATAATATCTGTAAAATACTGACTCTCTGATCATCAAATCCTGATATTAGCAGAGCTTCATTGAAGTCTTATTTTTTCTATTCGCCAAGAAAGTGAAATGGAGTTGACAAAGTATGGAAAATAACTATGTAGAGCTGGGGTTTGTTTTTTTTCTTTCTTTTTTTCTCCAGAACTTTCCATGAATCAGCAGCAGCTATTGGAAAAAAATATTCTGCTAAAAATATTTGGTACTCTTCCTCCGTTTTTTATGCCAGTTGACTTCAAGGAGCTATTTTCCAGAGTGAGGTATCTAAGATAAGTTGGGATTTCTGTAAGCACAGAAAAGAAATGGCCCACCTAATTCCCTGGGGATGGGGGGGAAGGGGGTGGGGGTAGAGAAAAACCTGAAAGGAATTTGTTTAACCCACAGGCAGAAAGGCACACAGGTATGTTATAAACAAAGCTATATTTTTGTTGCTGCTGGTCTGTTGTTCAATTACATTTACTCTACTTTCCTAGGTACAAGGGTCCTTCTCTTTTACTTTGGTTTGAGGCCACCCAGCTGTGTATCTGATGTGCAGCTGGGGGGATCCTGTCCTTCTGGCCCTCACAGACCTGCTTTCTGCTAAACTTTCCTGCTTTGCTGCGAGTACTGCAGGCAGCATAGTACTCCAGAAAGCCCAAGTGACACTCTTGCTTTAATCAAACCCAGTGTGAGCACAGGGGTTTTTCTTGGCCCTTTGTGATTTATTTTTTTAAAACAAAAATTGGTTGATCTCATCCTAATCTCAGCTAACCTTGCCTCATCCGTCTTCTGCATTCTGGTTACCTCAGTGGGTTAGAGGTTGATTTCAACCCCCAGAGGTCATAAACCAGAAGGTTATGTGGGTAGTAAAAAGATGAGGTAGTTGTAGAACACTGCAGTGGGAACCTGCTTATATTTCTTATTTCACAAAATACCAGACACTTGATCTAGCTGCCTCTCTGACAGACCACAGCAAGGTAATTATTTAGCCAACAAAAAGGGGAGGAGGACAAACTTTGTAAATGTTAGTGTTTCTGCAAAAGGGAAATGACTAAACTAATATTTTAAGTCCCTTTCTATGATTCAAACTCAATCTGTAGCTGCCACTGATACAGTCTAACAGCAGCAGGACAGGACAAATTTTGTTGTTTTACCCAAACCAAAATACTTGAGGCTTATAATGCACTTCATGGCTTGAGAAAGTCCTGCAGGGTTTTGACCTGCCTTGATGTTTTCCATGTACTAAGGATCAATCACCTTGAAAATGAAGAGTGAAGAAAATATAGATGGGGAAAGGATGAGAGGCCTGAGGAGCAAATGACCTCATGTGCTTCTCTTTAAGCAGTTGAACAATCTTGGTGAATCTGTTGGAGAAACACAAGTTCTCCATGCAAAGCAAGTGTATTTATGTCTGAGAACCACTCGCTATTTATTTTGTTGCAATTCAAAAGCACTGCTTAAAAGCAGTTCACACCTCATGGAAATGTGTTTAGAACTGTTAACCTACTGCTGATACTTATCCCCTCCTGGAAATAGTGTCTTCCAGGAGCCTGCTGTGGAAATAATTATGATATTGCAAACACAGAATTATAGACATCAGAAGGGACAAGGAAGAAAAAAAATTGATGATCTCTTGAAGAAATGTAGATCACAGTGTCATGCAAATTACAAACCCTTCACTAAGGAAAGGACTATGGAAAAATAAGGCAGAAATAAGGAAAAAATAGATCGAATTGCATCTCACATATAGAAAAAGTGACTTTTTAAAGACATTCCCTATGTTAAAAATTTTGTACTGGAAAACAGCTTTTTATTCCTATCTGTAACTTCCCTAGAAAATACAAAACACTGGTATTTGGAGAAGATGTAGTAACAACAGTTCACAGCCAGCAGTCTGAAAAATTGTCTGTCTCAAGATTATCCTAGCAAAAGCCAGCATCCCTTGCCTGGCTTTGCATTTTAATGGACCCGTTGGAAGGACATGTTAGCTCTGAACATATGAACACTGCATCGGCAAGACACCACCAAGATAAATACCCTCAGCCACAACAACTGAAGAGTTGGGCAGATTCACTAAGACTCAGGATTTCAAAATCACAAAATGATTTTTTTTCTCTCCTGAAGAACTTCAGATATAAATTAGATGTCTAGTAAGTATCAGTAAACCACTAAACAATGCAAAAATCAGAAACCTGGCAAGTCCCATCCTCCCATCTTTGAGCTCAGTAAGCACCTCTGTCTTTGACCATTTTATTTGCTAGTCCTGTGAAGATGCTGGTGTGCTCAGCTCCGGAGCCCATCACACCAAGCCAGGCCATGGGGGAACCTGAAGCTTTACAAGTTGACTTGGGGGTGTGGAACGTCTGCTCCAAGAGAGGCACTGGCACCAGGTCTGCTCAGACCCGCTGCCCCCATGAAAAGGCACTCGTGAGCAGAACTTGTAAAGCGCAGCAGGTGGGTGAAATAAACGCCCCTCTACCTATGGGTTTCCGTATTTCCAAATGGGTCTAGAGAGAAGTCAAAATAAAAGAAAGCACTTGGGTCTCCTCTTGGAGGGATATTTGTAGTAGGAGAAAAATTGGCCTCTTGGTCCTATGAAGTTGATCCATTTGCAGACTTAGCTGTCTCTCCGCTTTCATCCAAACACAGAACAATTTGTGCAAAATTAATTCAAAGCTATGCCAGACCTTCTACCCCTTGATGATCAAAATGAGGAAAAATAGGGGAAGGGATTGAAATATGGGGTGGGTTTGTTACCTGTTACATTAGCTGTGAGGATGAAGCAGAGCACCACGAGGATCCCCAGGTGCATGGTGCTAATGGTGGGCCCAGCGCCTTGTCCCCACCCCTTGAGGCACTGCCACATCTCCCAGGACCCCACGGCACCAGCCTTCCTTCCTGTGGGGCCAGGCTGCACTCTCGGGTGCTCACAGAACTTCTCTCCTCCTCCCTCTGCAGCACATGATACACCACCAGGTGAAACCACTGTAATGGCAATGCTTGAGCAGGAAGTTAAATTGTTTGATGATTTTAGTCTTAGGAAGTTGCTTTTGCAAAGTTCAGTCGTGCTTAAAAGGTGCTGGAAGCTTACATTTCAAGAGAGGGACTGTCAGCCCTGTATTGCAAGATGTGGTTACGTTTGTGGCTCTGCAGGGCTGCTCCTGTTAGGGAGGAATGGCCTTCCTTAGGGACACAGTGCTCTGTATTTACCAAGAGTACATACACACATACACTAGTTCCATCAACATAGCACAGGCAAAACACAGTTTCCAAATT
Organism: Dasyornis broadbenti; assembly: GCA_013397935.1. Classification (NCBI taxonomy): domain Eukaryota; kingdom Metazoa; phylum Chordata; class Aves; order Passeriformes; family Dasyornithidae; genus Dasyornis; species Dasyornis broadbenti. Next base: position 1,114,789 of record VZRN01005202.1, on the reverse strand, counting down.
CCTGGTGGCCAGACCTGGCCCCTCAGGAAGTTGTGTGCTTAGGAACCTTCATCTTTCCTCCCTTCTAGGAGCAGAAGTCTTCCTCTCTTGGCCTGCTATCTTTTGCCTGCTTTCCCAGCCCCCTGGGAACGCTGACATATTTTGGCAGTACTTTTTTCATACTCATTTTTCTGCATCTGCTTTTTGCCTGAATGCAGAGCCAATAGTGCAGGGAATAGCGATCTGGTGTACCTTCACGTTTTGAAAAATAGCCCAATTTATGAATGAGCGCAACTGTAATCCAATTAACATCTAAGTAAAGGCAGCATGCAGCAAGCACATTGCTCAGTCAGTGCTTTCATGGAGGCCTTCTTATGTAAAGTTTTTTCTTCAGCTCATCAGGTAAATGCTCTCTCTTCCTTTTCTTTGCAAGCTCCATGTTGCCTCTTCCCTTGCAAGAGCAGGTTGTGAGAGCCAGGTGATGGCATTTATAACTGTGAGGAGCTCTGGTTATTTATGATTTATTTTGGTTCATCAAAGTAGAAATATTTAAATGTATCAATGTCTGTCATTATCTTCGATTGATTTGAGAGAAAAGGAAAGGTGTTTAGCAGGAAGACTTGCAAGAAAATTGGGCGGTTATAGAAAGGGATGAAGGACCATGTACTGTTCTTTCATATGCCTTAGTATCTGAAGCCCTTAGGCCATGATTTGTCAGCAATTACAAATGCAATTCATGGGCTGCTTTAGCTGGTAGATCCATTTACTGTCTAGGAATTTAAACAATATTCTTTTGTTTTGTAATCAGTGTAAGTTGTCTGCAATACTGAAAGTTTTGGAATTTCCTTAAATTAATTTAAAAGTAAAAAAGAGAACAAAAATCAGATTCCCTCTTTCTTAGCTTCCTCTTACCACTTTTGTGGTATCTAGATAAATGTCCTGACACATTTTTTTATATATGTCATGTGAGTGTACATGCAGTTACCAATGAAATAGTCTCAGCTTAACTTGTAGTGAGAATCCCTCAAAAAATTTACAAAATTCAATATCTTTTTGCTGAATTGCTGTCACAGGTATGAAAACTCACTGCTGGCTCTGGTAACATCTGGCTCTGGTAACTCAGCTTACACAATCTGCATCCTGGCTGTCAGATTCTTTCTGTATTTGGGATATAGACTGGATATGCACAAGGAGTATATTTTACCCTCATCACAGAATTAGCAGAATACACTGCAGAGAGAGAGATGCTGCCATTCATTTCACTGGCATACGTTGGCAAAGGGGCACCATTCAGATGGAAACCAGATGATGGAAACAGCTGTGTAGGAAGAGATCCTGCTCTAAGAATACCACCAACTAAAACCTGAGGGAACAGTGTGCACTCTCTGGGTGAGGACCCATTTATTCCCTTCGATCCCTTACTGCAACTCATGTGCCTCTGCCATTGTGAGGACAGACCACAGCACTGATTGCAAACAGGGACTGGGCTGATGGAATGGAGGAGAGGGAGGAGCGGCCACTGGGCGAGTCTCCACTGTGGCTCTAGAGACCAAGCTGTGCTGTATCATTTCCCTCTGTGTTGATGAGTAGGGGTACCAGTATTGCTCTTTTCAGAGCTTCTTTTTTTCAGTTGTGATTTTAGTTTTGTCTAATTGTTTCTTCTTTGATCTCTGGANCAAATAGCTTTTGGCTCATCTGCACTTCTTGGTATTCTAGGATTTTAAAAGCGTTGTGTTCCTGATGGTATGGCTCCTTTCCTTCTTGAAATTTCAGCTCTTCATCTAATTTTAACATTTCCAATCATTAGGATACTTGGCTTTGCTACTTCATATGTGTGATCTTTTTCTTTTGCCAAAGTCATTATCAGGGCAGGGGAAGAAGATATTTTAGCTTTCAGCAAGCTATCTTGTACTTAGGATGAACCACATAAAAGTTTATCTAGGAACAGAAAAACAAAACATGACAATGTCTCTCTCTGTATGCCCTCACTCCTAAATTTTCATTATTCTCTCACCTGAGTATCTATCCTTCTATATCCTGAGCATTACCCAAGGGTGTTCTGCAGTAACATTAGTTCAGGCAGTATTGACTTCTATTTTTACCCCATTTTCCATTCATATTTCAGTCTGTTGAGTCTGTCTGTACACTGGAAGATAGGATCTGCTTGCTATCACAGCCATGGAAATCCAGACTAGCACTGTAATTTCAGTGGAACTAGAGCTGTGAGATTACTGATGAAAGAGCTAAAAATGCCATTTGGCCATGTTTGGGAAAAATAATGTTTCCATCCCATCACAAAATGGCTGAAATTGCAGTCCAAGAGAAGTAAATTAAAGGTTTGTAAATAGGTTTCCAGGGTACACAAGAATCTAGAATATGGATTTGGGCTTTCTACCCATCACAATATGTAAATAAAAAAACAGTCTAGGTATTTGATCATAGCTTTTCATGCCTGCTGTTAGAAAACCAAGCACTGACAGGAGCTAGGACCTGAGTTTTAGAGAAATCTAACAGGATCTGTTATAGTTTCTGAAGGATTTTCTGGATATCTTTAAGAGTCCCAAGAAATCCAAAGCAGGCCACCAGTTTGCCTTTACATTAAAGGATGAGAAAGTAATGACCTGTGTATCCTGAGCCAAGTGTTCAGCTGTTGAAGTCAAGAAAGACATTCCAGATTTGTTATGATTTAAAAAGTGGATAGTTTAGAAGGTAATTTTATAATAAATTAAGCCTCCCTTCAATCTCTGGAAGTTGTATAGTGCCGTAATTGTTTTCAGCACATATTCCTGTTCTCAAGCAAATAAAAATGTATACGCATAGTAGAACCATAATTGCATCAATATAGTATCATTCACTTATTTCTGATGACTGCGGTCTGATGGGAGACAGGAGGTCACTAAAATTTCCTTTTAACTACTATAGACAATTAACTTTTAAGTCCCTGTACTGGCCTGCAACTATATAGTAAGATTAAATTTAACAGTTGTCTGAGAGAATCTTCCTCTTGCTTCCCCACCATAAAGACTCATGACACAGACCTTGAGTGAGTATTCTGAGTAGGTGTTATTTTACTTGGTTTGCATGCTTGTGTTGTCATCTGCTAAAGTAATGCTTTCTTTCTTACGACTGCGACTCTTAAAGCATCTTGATTCTTCCGTTGCTGCTCCACGTAATGATTTGTTTTGAACAGTGCTATGCATCCTTGGTATAGATGGAAGGCTGATTCTTTCACATCTTGCTTACAATCAAAGTGTGCTTTAACTAGCTGCTCTAGAGGTGCAGAAGTGGGGTGACAGAAAGAGAGTAAGAAACTGACATGCTATTTTTAACTAGGAAGACAATAAATTATGTATGTTATTCACCTCCTACTATGTGGAGTAAGTTGGCCCAAGGAGTTACGTTGCATGTGTCGCCTCAAGCTCTTCATAAAACGACATGTTGTTATCTTCACTTCACAGATGGGGAATGGAATCACAGCAAGGTGAAGAGACATGCCCAAGGGCATGCCTTAGGTTAGTGGCAGAGCTAGGAACCTCTACGAGTAACCCTGGTAAGCTTTGTACCTTCCAAGGTCTCTTCAGTTTTCTGATGCCCTCCATTCTATGTTGTCATTTCTCATGCACACTGATGAATTTTCAGCATGTGTGTCATTTTATATCCTTCTGTCTGCGAGTCCAGGTGTCTTTGTATCACAAGTACAACCATTACCCTTAGAAGGAAATATCAATATAGTCCTTCAGGGGGAATTTTAAGTTGTCTGGCACACAGGAGCATTCCAGGGCCAGAACTAAATATGACATGTCACAATGGAAAGGGAACTTTCTCTTTGGAAAGATGCGAAATTTTTGTTTCCAGCCCTCAAGGCAGCAATAAATGTGTCATTAATGTAGGACTAAACTCTACTATCAAACATATACAAACTTGTAAGAGAGCTTGAGAGAAGACTTCCCTATTTGGGGAAAGAAACATTTCCTTGACAGACCGATTATTTTTAATGCTAATAGCTGGAACCTTTTCATTAGTATTTGTTGGGAAAGGGGCAGGAGTTCACAGATGTACATTCCTGGCTCTTTTCAAGTTAAAAATCTCATCTGAGTTTCAAAGTTGTAACCATTTCTTCTGGCTGTACTTGTTCTTGGTTTGGACTGTTAGAGCAAGTCTTAAAGGAGGTAGATTAATGAGTAGGGGGAGAATGGCTCAAAGCTGCATAATTAACTCCATCTATCACCTGCCTGTAATCTGACATATAGCTGCTGCTTCATTAGAGGCCAGTGTTTAGATAGGAACACCTGAAATAAAGCCCACAGGTAAGTACATATATATGCTAAATGTTCTGCGATAAAAGTGTTTTGAGATTAGTGCTAGAGGGAGAAGGTTTTCTGCTGACTGCACTGCCTGGTGCTTTTTCCTCTTGGGTAGAGAAGGTGGAGAACCCTACATATTACCATGGAATATATGGCAACAAAGCAGTGTTATCCTGTATAGGAAGGAATTCAGCACACCTCATTCTTTCAGAGGGAGATAAATTATTTCCCTCTCCTTTATCCTGCTGGAGACAAAAGATATGAATAAGCACTGCAGAAATATTACAGGTAATTTTAAAGAAGAGGAAGCATCTTCCAAAGAACTTAAAGCTTAGGAGTCTTGAGCAGACAAATTTAAAATTTATCTTTGTGCAAAAAGACAGCTTCCAGACCTGGCTGTCTACAGCTTGTCCAGACAAGTCACAAGTTAGATCTCTAAATACCAGCAGAAAGATTTCTGTCTGCTGGGACTGCGTTTTCAAATGAGGGCAAGGTGGAGTGTCATGGGAGGTCCTGCAAGATCTGAAAGTTTGTAGAGGGCTGCCAAGGGGGGAAGGCTTTCTGGGGCTGTGCTGCATGGCAGTCCCATGGAACAGGAGCCCAAGCCTGGGAATTACACATCCAATATGATCTGACTGGACTTGGCTTCTCTGCCATCTGTGCCAGCATTTCCTTCTAGAGGGAAATAATCGACCAAAATTTTTGCTGCCAAAAGCAGCACACGAATAGTATGGATAATCAGGAAACCAGAGCTCTGGGGCAAAGTAAGAATGAAATCAAACTGGTGGTGTTGACACTTGAGTCACTTGGCAAATGTTACCCATAGTAAGGGAATGCTGTAGCTGAGGCTTCCAAGGAATTGCCTGTACTGCCTTCATTTGTAGAGAACAATCTGTATAGCCTGTATTTATGGGTAGAGGCTTAGCTAGAGAAAACACTTCCATCTCCACTGGGTTCATCAGAACCAGCGCAGCCCAGGCTCAGCTCAGTGTATTAGGTTTTAAGGCTGTCATGTTCAAGCTCATTTTAAAGGCTTTAACTCTTTCACTTCCTCATCGTTGTGTTACATTTTCTCTTGCCCTGCATTTCACAATGATGTAGTAGTGCTATCAGCACAGCACATGGATGGTGAAGCACTGCACGTTTACAGTTCTTCCCATTTACACAGACTGGGAAGGAAGCATTACTCATGTTTATGAACAATTGGAACTAGAATAGAGCACTTCACACAATGAGAGCTCCTTTGAGGAAGTGTCAGAGGGCTGCCCAGCAACCTCGCTCATCCAGTGGAATATATTCTTTGAGATTACTTCATTTTGAGTAGTCCTCCCATGAAATAATTATTTCGGTAGACACTCACACATTAACTTGTAGGATAAGCATTTCCAAATGACTCTTTTCCCCGAAGACAGTGGCTTCTTTACGCCTAGGCAAATCTAGCTTATATCCAAATTCAACAACTTTCTGCCTGAGAAGTGCCCTATTCTTAGACTGTGGTGTTGCCAACACCAACCCACAGGGTTGTTTTCTGCCAAAATACTATGAGAAACAGACTTTTCATTGTATTTCTGCTACTTCAAAAAAGTACTGAGTCATAGCACACTGGAAATGTTTGTGCAGGACTGCATAGGAAAACATCATAAATACATTAGAAAGAGTTTTAAGTATTTCCACGTCGGAACTAAGGACCAATATTCCTGATTCTTAACTGTGAAAATTACTGAAAGCAGAGAGAAGTCCTTTTCAAATCACAATAGGAAGCATCTGCTTACTCATTTGAATATGCATGTGAATTCTCATAAGTGCTTATTAATTTTATAATGGTTTTTTCATAGAAAATAAACCCTGCATATTTTCAACATGCCAGCATTCCTTTACACTAGTCATTTAAACAGGAAATTGAAAACAATCGCTTTGCTGTTTACAAAGACCTTGCTGGTTTCAGAAGACAGGAATGCTTGCTGTTTTAAAGAGGAGAAAAAAAAATCATATGATGTTTTATTAGAAGTCACATCCACCCAAGAAGCAGAAAAAGATTTACTCCTTTATTTCAGAGATGTCCGCTGTCTACTGGTGCAAGCCATAAGGTCCAGTAGGGAACCACCTGGGTGCTGAATGTTTAGGTGTCTCCCCTAATGTGTCTTGGGCCCAAGAAGTACTGGTCCCTCGGACACGCCAGTGGCTCATCCCTGAGCACATGAGCAGCAGGCAGATGCTCAGCCATTTAGAGCGAAGGGCCACATCACTGTCCTTGGCGTGGCCACCACCCAGGGGCTCCCAGCAGACAGAACAGCTTGCGCTTCCAAGCTAAACCTGACACCAGAGATGATCCCAAAACTGACTGACAACCAAGCACCCTGTGCCAGAGCTACCTAGGAAATCTGAACCCATAGGCAGCTGTTAGGGTTGGAAAGCTTCCACTTCACATTGCTGCTGCCTCATATGCATATGTGTTCTTTTCTAATGAAACCAGAATAATCTCATCTCTTCCTGTACACAAAGTTTGACCCTGAAGAGGTCCTGCTGCATGTTTCTTATTGCAGCAGTTGGATAATCTTTCAGATGATATTAAAATACAATCAAATTTTAATATCTCCCTAAGCTTTGGAGGTTATTAAAAGCAATGTAAAACCTCTGGTTTGCTGATTTCAGGACAGTTTGAGTTTATAAAAATTGAAGTACATTTTTGTAGCAACTCTGTTAAGGTTTTATGATAAAATTAGAGTTCGTGATTGAGTTTCTGAGCTTTTATTTTTATGCCTCAGAAACGTAAGTTTTCAGCTGTCATTTTTGTATGGCTTCAGCAGATTATTGTTGATGACACTATTAACCCTAATTCTGCATTCTACTTGAACATGTTTTTTTAAAAAGAAATATTTTCACAAGCCTCCAAAGTGTCCATGTGGTTCATAAAAAGGCAATAATTAATTCAGTCCTCCTTTCATAATTGGAAGTACTTTTGTAAATGTTTTTTACTAAACAAATTATTCTATATAACATTTTGCCTGTTCAGTTGAATTTCCCTTAGTTAGTATTACTTAAATTTCCTTAATTAGTTGCATGTATGTTTTGTATTATATGTAGTATCCTTGGAGGTTTTCATAGAGCAGCACTGCAGGATCATAGAAAAATTAGTAAGTAGCAGAGCTTTTGGAAATGGAAGAAAGTGATTCATGACTAGTCTTATGATCCTATCTCACTCCTGGTTTATTTAAGATATTAGTTTAACAACTTATTTGAGAGTCCTAAACATTTTATAAACAATTTTTAATACAGATTAGTAGTAATAATTTTTATCTGTTCAGTAACTGATGTGTTTCCATCATTATTCTCCTATTCTATAGGTTTCACTTCCTCTGTCAGAAACGATGGCATGTCAGTTGGGTAAACAGCCACATACCCTTGGGGGCATAAAAAGTAATTTGGGTATTTTCAGAGACATTGGTCTGCTAACAGCTCATCAATTGCAATGTATTTGTATAATCTGTTTGGTGAATATTTATGATTAGTCCAACAAACACAAGAATCAGGATAATGTGATAGTCAAGTCACAAGAAGGAAAAATGTACTAAATTAAACTAATCACTTATTACCATAAACAATTCATCCAGCTCCAGTCTGGGAACTAATAAAGCCAGCAGAAATAGATTTCTGCTGAAGGCCCAGATGGGATTAACAGTGTGAGGACATACCTGTATAAAGAAAGGAAATATCTTTGATTGTAGCAGAGAAACTGTTTGAAAAAGCCCAGTGTCTAGTAGTACTGTAATGATGGGAAGGAGAAAGACTGTTTTGCTCTTTATTTGACCTTTGTTGGAGTAAAAGAGCAACCTTCAACAGTCTTTCCACTTGACTGTTTTGTAAAGAGGTTTAACTGACATCATCACTTTGATATTTCAGGATTTGCTCTTGGATCTTGCTTTCATGCCTGGGGATAGGTTATGCTAGTTTTCATTTGTTCATTAGCCTAAAGTAATGCATTGAACTTAAGCTAATATCAGAGCACTAGAGCCAGCATCAGTTCTGGACAGGCAGAAGCCTGCAAAGGTGTGGAGAGATAGAGACAGCACAGGAGCTCTTGAATTCTCTCTGCAGCCTGGCTGTAAACACTGGCAGGAAGTGCGAAGAGCACACACCGTACCCAAGTCAGGCATGAACAGGCAGTCTGCAGGCAGGTGGAGTGCATTGTTCAGCTCTAACCAACTGCAGTGGGGAAGCATTGTTTTAAGACCAGAGTGTAGATTTCAGAAGGAGCAACCCCACAGTCAAGACTCAAGTTGCCCCTCTTGCTAGGAATGCCTGTTTGTTATGGTCCTGTCCACTGAAGAAGAGCAGTGGTCGTGGGCTAAGCAGCTGGGAGAGAGCAAACCATCTGGGACCCAGGTGCTGGTGTGGTGGAGTTCCAGAAAACTCCACTCAGCTCTTGCAAATGCTCAGCATTGGCCTCCTAATCTGCACAATAGGGAGACCTCTTCTGTTGCTGAGAAGCATGAGTTCATTGCATCTTGCTGAGAATAATACAACTCTCATGGATCTAGGGAGTTATGGGCTTTCATAGCAAATTCCATAGCTCTGTAGAGCACCCTCCTTGGCCACTGTCTGCCTGCACTGCAGTCCATGCTTTGTCCATGCTTTCATCTATTGTGTGTATACTGGAACAGCAATCCATTTTGACCTGACAGCAAAGTCACCTATGTATATTACCTTGCCCAAAAACATTCCAGTTTGTCTGAATATTAATGTGTAAATGTCTAAAACACTGTATGACATTTGCTGCTTTTTAAACAAGGTCGACATTTGGACATAGTGTGATCAGACTGAAATCCTGGTCCCAGAAAAATCAGTGGGATTTTTGCCATAGATTTAACTGGGTCAAGATTTTATACCCACTCATTATTTGACCTGTTGAATTCTGCTAAACTGGTAAGCCTGGACTGCAGACCATGTGAGAAGACTGTCTTCCCACATTTTGACCTTTTAGTTTCTGCTGTATTCCATCCTGGTCAGAAATGTTCTAAAGCTTTTATGGTTTTTTTTTGGTTGGTTGGTTGGTTGGTTGGTTGGTTGGTTGGTTGGTTGGTTTTTTCTCCCTCCTCTTTGTAATAACTAGCTAATCCTGATTCTAGTTCAGTTCTAGGATAGAATATCAAAGCAAGAAGAGATATATCTGTTCTTCAGTTAATGTAAAGATGCAGTTTTTACTTTAGGTCTGTCCTCCCTAATATTTGCAAGTACTCAGGTTTTGTGTGAGACATATAAGCTGTAGGCTGTGGTATTATTATGTGGTTACATCACACTTTAGGAAGTGTGCTGGAAGGATGTAGATTAGCTTGTTGATTTGTTATTCAGTTTTGGTTGTTCTGTCAGCATTTCATTGTTTGAGTGAGACATATATGGGCTGAATTTTGATGACTTCAGACATATCATCTCACGTGTTGTAGTTGTAGACACCAGCTGAAAGCCTTGAGATCAGTTTCTAATCCAAACAGATCAGAATGTGAAAAATATGGAAAGTTTGGCTCTTGAAACCATAAGGTCTAATGCCTTCTAAATGTGCCCTCTCACCACAGTGTAAATGCTCAAGTCTTCTCTAGTTTGTCATATAAATTTTCAAAGCCATTGTTGCTACTAGATAGCAGATGTATTTAAATGAAATACAATTTGAGGACAATACAATTGTGCTTGCATGTGGGCAGTTGACATTGGTGATTTATATACTTGGGCAAAGCACTTTAATGGATATAGCTAAAAACCCACGGAGACAATTCTATGTCTCCCAGCAGGACCAAATGTGTCTGAGAGTGACACAGTTGTCTCTGTAGCACTTGTGAAAACTCAGATGAGATGAAGCTGTTTTCTGTGATGGCGACTAGAAGCACAAGATACTTTTGCAGCTGGAGATGCTGCCATTTTTTTTAAGCTTTCACAAAGCACTCTCTGCACCTTGCATCAGATAGCATGCACAGATAAGAATGCGTGAGAGGCATCCGCACTTTAGTGCTGTCTGGCAGAAAATATCTCTTCGTGCTGAAGAAACAGGAGGCCACGTGTTCTTCTTACTGTACAATTAAAATGCCGGCCTTGTGATCAGAATAACAAAAACACAGTCAACATCTTATTTTCAGAGGGGGGTAAGTGCTTCCAGCTTCCATGGCCTTCTTTTGGAAATTGAAAGAGACGGAAGACAGCAAAATAAAGAGGATAGACTTCAAGAATGCATATCTTAAAATGTTCAGAGATTTGGTTGGGAAGATCCTGCTCTGGATAGATGTAAGGGAAAGGCTGCTAAGAAAGAGAAGACAGGTATAAAGAAACTAGAGGATTGCAGAAGATGAGTATATAAGCATGGCACTAGCATATAGAATTGAAACATAACCACAAGAGCACAAAATGAAGTAACATGAGCAAATTATGTAAAGACTAAGAAGAAACAGTTCTGCAGGTACCCAAAAGAAATATGCAGTAAAACAAATCCCAGGGAAATGGCTCGTTACTGAACAGAAAGGGGAAATGTTACTCAGAAAGCCATGTGCTGGTTTTGACTCAGGGGCTTCAGGAACCAGCTGCAGGCAGGTAACCGGCACAACAGACACTACAGCAAAGCAGTATGATCTGCTCCTAGGATAAGGAGAGAAGTGGTTGGAAAGGGCTTAAAGAAGCCAACTATACTCAGATTAAATGGTCTTGATGAATTATAACTCAGAATACTTTGAGAATTAGCTGATGTAATTTCAGAACCATTTATGGTTCTCTCAAGAAAGGTGAGGTATCGAGAAGGAAAGAGGGCAAACATAATGCTTGGTTTTCTCTTTTTTTAAAGGAAAGTCAGAGCATTACAGACAGCTCAGCTTATTTCAGTTCCTGAAAAAATACTGGAAAAATGAGTCAAGCCATTATTCATAAGTACCGAGAGGAAAAATTCATGGCTCTCTGAAGAACAAACTGCGTCAAACCACGTAATTTCATCATTTAATGAGGTAATCCTTACCATGCTGACAGGGAGAAGCAGTAAATGCCATATATCTTGATTTTCATAGGCTTCTGGAAGAGCTTTTAGTAAGCAAGAAAGAGAAACATGGCCAGATGAAAGTGAGAATCAAACTGATCATCAACAAGGCTGAGTAGTTACAGGCAATTTCCTGTCAAAATAGAAGGATAAACTGAGCTTCTTGGTTCTGAGTTCCACAGGAGTCTGGTCTGGCCTGGCGCTGTTCATTACTTCCATTAATAACTTGGATGATGAATAGAGTCTGCTTTTCAAATCTCCACACAGTGCTGGGTGGGAGGATTTGCAGCCATGTTGGGGGATAGGATTCAGATGGTAAAAACCGACCAAAATGTAGAACTGATCTTACATAAAACCAGTCAAGTGCAAGGTTCAGCAGCCATGCAGGAACAGTCTGCAGCACCACTACACGGTGAGGAACAGCAGGTGAGAAAGCAGCTCTGCGGTGGGAAAAAAAGTCTGTGAGGATCCGCAGCAGTAATGCCTTGAACTAGAGCAGCACGCGGGGGTTGGGGCACTGTGTAGCCAGAAAGCTGTGCCCAGCTGGAAGGAGATGAGAGAAGTGCAGTAAGATCAGTCAGAAGTCTGGAAAGGATTGAAGAGTGTGTGTTCACTCACAGAAAAGGGAACTGAGGGGAGAATAGCAGTCATTGAATACACAAAAGGCTGCTGCAAAGAGGAAGGAAATCGCATGTCCTCCATGTCTGTCATAGGCAAGGCAAGAACTGATGGGATTGCACCGCAGAAAGGCAGACTTCAGCATTAGGAAAAACTCTCCAAAGGGCAAAACTATCTCAGCAGAGCAGCAGACTGACTATAGGTTTCCATCTCTAGTGCTGGGGTCTTTGACTGGTTAATCATCCATCTGTAGTGGTTTAGGTGTCGTACAGATCCTGTTTTGGATCACAATCTCCTTGTGCCCCTTTTTCTATAGCCATTGGAAAGTGTATAACACACCACAATGAGCAGCTATAGCACTTGTAAAGCTTTATGAATCTTTTGTAGGTGAAGTCTGTTAATTTTACTGCAAGATCATAAATGCAGGGAGAATATTTGCACACAGCATCCTGCCACCTGTGGAGCAAATGACCTGGTTTTCTTTGAAATACTTCACGTAAAAAGAGGTTCTTTGACTGACTGGTAAAATTAACACAGTACACATCACATGTAGCTTTGAGTGTTATAGCAATTGTTCACTAGCTTGTTGAACCCATTATATTTTTAGTAAGGACTGCTTTCAGTCTTGGAATTTTTAACCCAAGAGTAATCTATTCAGGAAAGGAAACCCTGCTAAAACATGCAGTCAGGTAGATGGTGGCCCCCCAATGAAATTATAAACCCTTTTACCACCATATCATGTGTTAATGTTCTCATGAGTTACTGTGGTATTTGGAAAGTAATTACATATTTATTATAAATCTAATGGCAAGTGGTAGACATCAAAAGGGCAAGCTCACTAGGCAAACATTGCTTGTTCACAAACACTCATGGCTCATGCATCTGGAAGTTTCTTTTATGGGAGAAAGATTTATTTGAAGATTTCCAGTACTCCTGAACTTCCATTCCATAAAATCCAACAAAGCAGCTGCTATTGTGATATTTTTCTGTTATTCCTGCTTGCAGCCTCAGCTGAGACTGGGATGTGTACATAATAGCACAACAATGGGAGCACACAGATGCAAGGCATCTGACACTGCCACATTCAGCCAAGTCACCCAGGAGAAGAGATTGGCCAGCGGCCTCACTGTCACTGTGTGTTCACAGGATGTGAACTGGACTTTTTTCCTGGAAAGGGAAGCACTACTTGAAGCAATATATGTCTTACTATAAGTAGTGTTTATTCAGAACAGAATAAATCCCAACCCAAGAGGCAGTCCTAAACTGTCACATAACCTGTGATAGGAAGCTTTGGGAAAAGCAACAAGAGCCTTAGCAAAGTCAGACAACTCCAGCTATTTATGATTTAGTGACCTAGTGATCTAGCTGGGTTCACTTTGCTTCCTTCTGCCCCCAGTGGTTTCCTAACTGAATTCCTAAATTTTGCCCACACTACAGAATTGGTATCTTCAGTTTGCGGCTCTGTGGTCCCTACTTCTCTTGCCTCTGGTACCATCTCTCAGGAGAACCTGCCCTTCTCCAAAACCATGGGCCTGGAAACCTTCTAAGAGTTCCTCTGGGAAGATGCCCATGGTTGTGCTCCCATGCCACACAAGGCACTGCAGTTCTCATCTGCACTATAATATATCTGCAGTATAATATGCATCCTGTTCCTCTTCATGCATAGGGAGCACCTCTCTCTCCGGTCTCCTCCATTCACCTCTTTGTTTTCTTATTCCCTTCTGCCTTTCTGCGCTGTACAGGCCTTTACACCATGGGGCACTTTTTTCCAGCCACCACCCTGCCTCGCTCCTTTATGGATGTTTATCTTATTTGACTCATACCCTTTCCTCTAGACTTTGCAGAGGCCCTTAGAGAATGGGTGCATCTCTACCAGTTTCTGTGGTTTCTTTTGTAAAGGACAGCCTGTCCCCAAGTCTAGCCAGATCCTTGCAGACATTTATTCAAACTGCTAAAATCCTTGAGGTTTGCCCACTTAATTTCTAGCCAGTGTGCTGGAGTTGTTTGCAAAATGCCATGGTAACGGTCGAAAACACTGCTGTGTCATTTCATGGTAAGGAGCAGTCTGAGGAGCTGGGCCTGACAATCTCAGTGGTCTTCTTCACTCTCTTTTCTTCCATTTATCATAACCCTTCGGGCGAGGATGTTTCTGTGTCACAAGCTGGCCAGTCCAGACAAACACAATCTGCTCCAGGTCAACTAGACATGATTGCAATACAAGTAACAGGATGTGTCAAGATAATTGTAGGTAGCAGATGTATTTTAGCAATTCTGCAACTTCTAGAAGCTACATGGAAACAATATTGCCCAATGGAAATGTTGAGCAATATTTTTCTGAGTGACCAGTGGGATAAAAATGATTGTTAAATCTGCAAACACCATAGCACCACAGCAAAGAAATATCCTCTAATGCTGTGAACATAGACCACTCTTAGTGGTCTATGACTAAAGACGCTCTAAATGTCTTTAGTCTCTTCCTTATTGTCAGTTCAGGTTTGTTTCATACTAGTGCATTTTGAAGCCACTGAATTTTATCTATAAGACAGAGACAAATACAACTGTTTAGAAAACCTGCCCTGTGCTGTTCTTTTTCTAATTAAAAACAGATAACATATGACATAAAACGTGTTTCAGGTTGGCAATGAGTTTTGTATAAAGAGTCAACACCTTCGTGTTTGTTTTACCTGGGCAGATTACTTCTCGGTACAAATTACTGTTATCAGTTTCCTGGAACATCTCCTTAGTAAATCCTGTAATTCATGTTGCCATTAGACTGCAAGGGTTCCGAGCTTAGAGGTTCACCTGCTCACAGGACTGTAATGGGCATCAAGCTTGAAGGTATGAATGATTTTGAGCAGAAAAAAGGCACTGTTTTCTAGTGCATCCCACAGACTAATCACAACTAGGGTACAGCCCTCAAATCACACAGTGTAGTTTCAGGATGGGGCTTTGGAAAAGGACAAAATTTCAGAAGTTAGTGATAAACAATTTTTTTTTGGCTGCTACCTGAATTTCTCTGAGTGTGCACTTCCTCTTTAATATAAATTATCCCCAGCTGTCTGTCTGCCTAGCACAGTTTAGTTATGATTTGAAAACGAATCTAACCCATCCTGCAGCAAATCCCCAGGCACTGTGTTCCTGTACAACTGGAAAACCCCAATGAAGCAATATAAACTCTGTTATCATAACAAATAATGACCACGGCTTAATGAAGGGTGGCAATGCTGCTCTGGGGAGATACGTAATGGATGTGGCTGTTCTGGTAGCTTGATCTTGTGCCAATTCTCTTCCCTTCCTGTTTGTTCATCCCTATCTTGTTATATAGACAAAGTCAGGAGCTGCTGTGCTGTGGGGAGGAAGGCCAGCATCCAGATGCTGTGCTTGGACTGGACCTCCCATGCCAGCCTGGCATCAGGTCTCCTTTCCATTGGAATGAGGCAAAAAGCAGGTCTGTCTTTATCCCAGTATGAAGAAATTAGCTTTTTTCTGCATATCTCAAAGCTGGAACATTGCTTTCAAAGTATTGGTGTCTTGTTTAATTTGGTGTTTCAATGACTGAGTGCAAGAGGCTGCTCACTAAGTGAGCTGTGCAGTTGAAAGGAATCTATTATGTGTTTTCAAAATAGCACTGTAAAACAGTGAGGCTAGAAATCAGGACGCAGAACGCACATGCATTCAGGCTAATAGGCCTTAAATACCAGAGCTAGAAAACAAAACAAAACTGAAAAGAAAAGCAAGCCATCTCTTTTTTTCCTCTTCTTCTTAATTTACTGTTACTTGTCCTCACCCAAGACTAACCACTTAGGGGAGGCAAATGTTTTCTGTCTCTCCTTGCTTTTGAGACTAATGCATTCTGACCAAATTAACAGTACTGGATATGCAGCTGTCTCGGAATTCAAAGCTATCTCAGTAAAGAGCACATATCAGCCTCTGTGAAGGGCCTTGTTTCAGACAAAAAGTAAATAGCCAGTGTCACACAAACCTGCACAGTGATCAAACACTGGAAAAAATAACTGGATTTTTTTTCCTTAGTCATGAAAGGTTAGACTTGTTAAAATTGCCTTCTTTGTATGATGCTTTAAGTTGGTGAATTCAAAACAGAATAGAGATTTTAAACATTAGCCAGTGAAAACACAAGCAACTCTTAATTTTAGAAGTCTTTCTTGAGAGCAGCCTTTCCTGTTTAATACTGTTAATAATACTGTTAATACTTCACCTCCAATTCAGAAGTAGGTGATCTTTGCTGCCATAACTCCATTCAAGCACGATAATAAGCAACAATCTTTCCAGGCTTATCTGTTATAATTGTTTCTTTTGTTACAATTTAATGTATTTTTTAAACTCTGCAGAAGCTTTTACTACAGATGAAAATGCTCATCTTTGCTCTTTCATCCTCCATGTAGCATCATCTTTATCAGATCAAAACACGTATATTTATTTATTTTTTTTTTTTTGCAAATATCTGATTGATTGACCTTAGAAAGGTCCAGGTCAATAAACATGCTCTAACTATCCTCTCCCAACTCCATGTCCTGAAATCATTTCCCAGCTGGGAACAAGAATGAACTTATGGAGTCCTATTCCAGCAGCACACCAAGGAAAAAATCAAATTTGCCATTTATGCTACACTTGCAATGTAATACCTGAGATAATTATCTCTTCCTGTCTATGCATATACTATTTTAGGTGTATACTTTCAAAATCTAAGACAAGCGTTGCTCAGATCTTTGACTTGGCAATGCTGTGTAGATTTCAACTTCTTGAATATGTAAGGGAAGAATGACTTGGAGGTTAAATACAAGTCTAGGAGTCAAGAGGTCTGGATTCTATTTCTGTGCTCTTCCAAGGCTTCCTGTAACTCCCTTGGACCACTCACATGGCCCCTTTGTGGTTTTATACTCATTTTTATTCCCCATCTACTAAATGGGAAATAATCATTGCTTCATACATGCTGCTACTTAATTCATGTTTCTCTGAAAGTGTTTCGGGTTTCTCAGAAGAAAAGCACTTCAGAAATAGAACCTCGTCTGAGATTTAATATTGTTTGAGCTCTCTAGCTTAAATGTAACCTCGCCCAAAGGGAATGGTATTTGTAAATGTCATCCTTAAAATGAAAAACCTGTTCTCCTTTTTCTGCACCTCCACGCCTACTCCACTTCCCTTATTTCTCTTCCAACAAGCTGCAGCATTGTTGAAATACCTCCTCATCCTCTGGGACACCCAGCTGATCACAGACCTGGGCGTAGGGTTTGTTTGATGTGGAGATGTCCATGCACTTACATTGCAATGTTCTTTTCTCTGCCTCTGAGCAGGCAAATGGCTCTGCAGAAAGAATAGGGTGTATCTGTATTTGATGTAAACAGGCATTCAGAACAAGTGGAGAATTTCAGGGAAATGATTGGTCTTTGATTTCATTTAAAACAAAGGGATTCCCAGACATTTCTGTGGACTTTAGGCTTTTTTATCATCTCTTGAGGGTTTCTGAACATGCAGAGATGAGATACTACAATGCTCTTGGACATGAATGTTTCAGTTGATGACTGTTTACTGAATGATCCATTACTGAAACAGCATAATACAAAATTCACAGTGTTTGCATGTGTAGAAGAGAAGAGAGTGCTTGGTGGGAGCTGGATATGTTGTCTAGGCCAGATAAAGTAATCAACAGCTTTTATAATTGGTATAACGATTTAATTAGTGTCATCTTTGTGCTAGCGCCAGCTCAGTCCAAGTGTGGCCCTGCCCAAAGGTTCCATCAGTTTTAAGGCTGGGAAAGGACTGCAGATACTCATGTGATTTGTGAAATCCAGGCCCTGATTCCAAGTGCGCCTCTCCTAGAGGCAGAGGTATGTCACCCTCACAGCGACTGCTCAGGCTGACCTTAAATGATGGTGGCAATCAGAGTGATCCTGCAGTTCCCCAGGATGCAAAAATAGCATCAGGAGTGTATGGGAGAGGAAGGCCTTTGCACACAGAATATGATGCACCCTGATTGCTCTGGACTGCTTGAGTAGCCCAGAGGACACACAACAGTGATGCACTGGTGAAGTTGCTGAATAGTTGCTCACTTGTTCTCCTGAAAGCCCCATTGTGCATTGCTCAGGAAGGGGATTCTTGTATTTAATCTGCACATACACAATGGTCAGGGCTTCAGAGAGACAGTCAGTTCGCTGAGCTGTGTGAGATAACCACTGGTTTTCAAATTTGTAAGATCCTTCTGTAAATAACAGAATGACTACTAAGACACTCAGTGTATTTTGGGGGAGCATCATTGTTGTAAACGCTTTGTCAAAGTGGGACTGTGAAGCAGAACAAGCATAAAAAAGAGTTTGGCGTAAAATTTGGCATGTGAAGAAGAATAGAAGAGCAAGTTGCTACCAGTATGTATAAATGCTGGTGCTAAATAAGACTTGACATTTTTTGAAAGACCTGAAGGAGTCCTCATCAGGAATGAGAAAAAAAAAAAAAAAGAGGAGCAAGGTTTGAAACATTGAGAGCCATGAAAACAAGGAGATGAAGTTGGAGCTTGCTGCAGAAGAGAGAGGAAGCAGGAGGCAGAGGAAGCAAGAAGCCAGGATTAAGAGAGGACACACACTTACTGTGGGGGTGCCAGAATGTAATAAGTTCAGGGTCCCGTATTCCCATGTATTGGGTGCCAAGTATCAGCTATCAATGGTTTTATGTGTGGATAGGCCAGTTATCAGATGAAGAACCTTTGCTTACTGCCCATTTCTCCTTTTCACTGTCAATTAGCAACGGGAGGTGTTGAGGCAGTTGCATTATCCATGCTGTGGATGTAAGTTTTCAGAGCTGCAGCCCTCTAACCATTCACTGTTTTCAGAGAACACAGGGCTGCTTTATCAGTAACTTTAGGAAATTGCACTGATCAGTGGGAAATTTATTAAAAGGTTAAATGGATACATTTATGGTATTTGGCCTGCCATAAATTGTTTCATTTTCCAGTCAGTGTTCTCCTGAGGATTAAAACATACAGCTCTCAAAGTGACAGACTTGGGAGAGAGCCTGGGAAAGCAGTGATATTGCAAAAACTATGTGCTCCTCCTACACCTTCAGTACATTCTTCTCATTACCACAAACTGTCCCCAGGAACACTTGATCGGAATTAACTACTAGCTCTGCAATATTTTCAAGATCTCTCTAGGCTGTTTCCTGCCCTCCCCATGCTCCCTTACTTGGGCAGATATCCCAGTGAAGGGCCATGGGAGTTTTGCTTGAGACATCTGTTCAGATTTCCATTTCTTCTTTCTTCTTTTCAGCCAATATTTTGCTCCTTTCCTTTGTCTCCTTATTATTCTCCCCTTTGTTGCTCAGTGCAAAGTGAGGAGAAGAAATGACAAGATGATACAAAGAGAAGAGAAAAGGAAACCTGTCTGAAAGGAACAGTAAGGGCTTGGAGTAAAGGGAAAGACTGGAAACTGGTAAAAATTAATTTCCTAATACCTCTCAGCAGTGCTGGACACAGATGGTTTGGTGTATACACTTTGAGTTTGGCGATCCAATTTTTGTCCTGCTAAACACATCCTTTTGGCTTGTAGATGTAATTACCAGGTCAAAACTAGCTTAATTAAGTGTGATGGAAAAGGCAATCTGCTGCATGGGCAGCTGCCCCTTGCATTATTTCAGGTCTGGGAAGGTTTGGTCTTAAAGCAATGCTAGGGAGGAATTGCATTTCTGTAAGTCTGAGCTACCTTTTTAGTGTCCTCTCAGAAGGTACCTATGCCTTTATGTATCACCTACTCACTGCATCAACTCAGTAGGTTCAACAGTCACTCAAAAAGAAATGGCAGAAAAAAAGAAAATACAGTTAATTCTCCTTGATGATTTGAACCACCAGAGAGATTTGTTTTCCTCATCAGAAGAGACATGTTGCAGCACTTCAGCCAGGAAGCAGGTGAAAGTCAGAGATGTAGCTATGCTTATTGCTTTTTCTGTGATGAGTTACATGTCCTTGTATAGACACGTAGGTGACTGTACACATTTTTTTCTCATTTAAACATATCTAGCAGCCGCTTGGTTTTATTTTCCAAAATGTGTTTATTCATTTTTCAAGTCCAACATGAGAAATTCCAAACTGGCTTCTTGTCACAAATATTCTCCTTCATGTTTGTACTGTGGAGTAAGTGTTGCTTAAATATTTTAGGGATTCAGTTGCTTCACTTAAGAATTTCTGTCTCCATGACAACCCTTCTATGCTTTGTAATACCTTTGGCAAACACAGTGGAACTGGCTATTATTTATTTCAAACTATGTAATATTTAGCAGTGGAGACACAAAGGGAAATGGTATAAAAACCAAAATACCCAAAGAGCTAATTCACACAATTTCCTTTGAAAGTAATTTTCAAAATGACCACATAATTTGTTGTGTGGAAAGCCTAGTCATGTTAAAATACCTTATTTTTGCCTCAAAAACCACTTCTGTGCCTGTTCTTTTCTCTCCATTGTGTCCTGATACAGACAGGCTGCAGAGTCTGGCCTTCAGTGTCATCTCCCATGACCATTAGTGTTCTGTAAAAGAAAGTTAACTTCCTGTTGAAAGTGCTTCCCAAGCATTATATAAGACTTTTTTCATAGGCATCCAACTCAACTGCTCCCACACTGCAAAAAAACAGCAGTCTGTTCCTGCCTGAGATGATGGATCCTCCACATCATGAAAGGTGTGGCAGGGTCACACAGTTCTTGTGAATCTCAAAAAAGATCCCATACTTCCATCATTTTGAAATTCAGATATGCAAATAATATCCTGTGTATGGAATTTCAGTTCTGTGTTCTATAGCTCTGTTGGCATTCTAATAATAAAATACCACATAAATTAATTTGGCTAGGATTTTTTCCACTCCGTTCTCACACAATCCTACATTTGTACCTTTCTTTTTCTTCCTGATGCTGTCCTGTATCTGCCTCAATTTTCTAGTTTATGTCTGGTTCATACATGCAGGCTAATCTGCACACCTGCCAGATGTTAGACTTCTGACAGTTGCCGTTTGCATGAGCTCTTTGTGAATACAGCTCTTTACAAGGATGTATTTGAATAGTGGCTTGACTTCTGGGTGCACCTGGGCGTGCATCAAAGCAAGGCCTTATTTTCACATTATGTTAAAAGCCAGGGTCTTCATAAATCAGACCGCACAAAAGTGCTTCAAGTTGGCTACGCTGTATCCGCAGTCACTGCTGAGGGACCTTCTGTGTAATGTCTTAGCACTCTCATACCCTTGAAGAGTGGCAATAATGGGCAAAGACTCTGTTGCTGACCTGCTCATGTATCGTTCTGGAACTTTCTCAGAAGAATGAGGAGCCAGAAATTACATGTGACCCAGGCATTTTGATAAGATATCCATATAGCAGTGTTGTTTGTGATAAAAATACCATCCATCTGAGAAACCTTTCCCTTCTTTTCCCCTGTTATGAAAATGAAGGCACATTTGGAGCTTAAAACTTCGTGCTGAGTACATAAAGCAGAAGCACTATTCAGTTGAAAGCTGCTGGCAGGAAGAACCACATGTCCTCATAGAGGTATGATGGAACTTCATTTATGGTTTGCATCAAGCCCGGTTTTATACATGTTCCAAGCAAAGCTGGCGTTGTTTATTGAAGCAAAGCAGGTATTGTTCATCATAGCAAAGCAGGTATTGTTCATTATTTTTAAAACTCCTTGAAACTGATATATCGAACAATTGCTATGTGTTTCATACATCCTGCTGTCCTACTTCTCACATCTTAACAATTACTACTTTCAATCAGCACATTCCTTTCTCATTCCGGAACATCTCTATCTCACCTTCACACGTTGCCTGCTATGTTTCTTTTCAGCCTAAACTAAATCAGTGTGCTTTTGTTTTCAGCATACAATACTCTTAATTCTATTAATTGCTGTAACTGCTGACTGGGTTGTGCAAGATGTGCAGCTCGAGCAGCTCTCCCTGTCCATTGTCTTGCAGAAATTCCTCTACACTATTCATGCAGATGTTTTCCGTTGTCTAAGCCACCCTCTCATTCTTAATACATAACGTTGTTTCACAAAACCCACTACAGTGGAGCCCCAGAAGTCTTGCATGTTCTTCTGATTCCTTCTACGTTGATGTCTAAAGCCACTCATCTCTGTCTCTCTGTCTCCTATTTATCAAGCACTGTAGTGTTCTGTCATGACAGAACTACTATAATTTAGAGTTTGAAAGACTCCAGGTGGTGCTACCTTAAATATAAAAGCAATCTAATTAGGCCACCTTCTGGCTGAATCTGCTTTAGTCATTGACTCCAGAGAGACAAGTGAATACGTGTATATAATACTGACTCGAAAAGAGCAGACATTGCTGAACACATTTCTCTTTTGTTTTCATTGTTTCCTTGTTGTGCCTGAAGCATCTGCAGAAAATCTTGGTGTAATATGATACAGCATTTAGGACAAGCAGGATGATTATAAAAGGCTCTTGCCTCACTTCTGGGTCCAACAGATGTTACTACGTGAGGTTTGGTTCTCCCCGATTCTATAATTTGATTTTAATGGCTAGATACCATTGGAGCATGCAAGTCCTGCAGACAATAGTGTCCTTTAACATTCAGAAACATCTGTTAGCTAAGTGCTCTCTTACAGCCTGAACTCTAAATGAACAAATCTGTGTTTGAACACCAGCATTTATACTGACGTGGCAGACAGCATTCTAAGGAGAAACAAAGTTTAATATGTATTTTCTGATTTGACAGAGCTCTTTTTTTCCTCCTGTCCTCCATATTTCTCTTTTTATCATCCACTACTTAAAGAAATATGAAGTTTGAGTGCCTTTTCTAAGGACTGAGTGCAGCCTGAGGACCAAATGTGCTATTCCAGTAACAGCGCTTCACTGTTCCCTCGAAGGACAGGATAGAACTGGCGTCACTCACAGTATTATTTCGGGCTGTCACTATTTGATCAAAGAACTTGGACTGGATCTGTCAGTGTTAATGCTTTTAGGATGGATGACTTCTTTGCTGTAGAAAGAGTTTCCAGTAACCGAGGGCAACACATACCGTCTTTGAAATTTCGGTATTTACAGAGTAGTGAACTCTCCATGGTAGTGCGTTTCAAGCCCCCTCTGGGGAAGAAACAGGTTAGAGAGCTCATTGGCACATCCCTCATTTTCCTTTTCTAATTTGTGCTTCTTCCAGTTTGGTCTTGTTTCTGTAGATGCCTGTAGCTTCCCAGAGCATGCAGTGTGGGGAACAAGCCTGAACTCAGGCCCAGCAACAGACAGTTTACTCATAGCCATAGGCTGTAAGTTTTAAAGGTGCCTGAGTTCTTTGGGGTAGGAACCACAGCACTGCTTTGTCAGTTGAGTGTATTTTGTACCTTAAGCGCTGTACAATAAGTGTTCTTTATCAAATAGCATATCACGTGTACTATTAATGCCTGCAGATTAAAACAGCTGCCAGGAAGCAAAGCTATTGCATGCAGAAAAATCAGGCAGATACTCAAATTTGAAGCTTAAATTAGTTCTCTGTTTGGGAGCTGTGAACCTTAAGGGAACTTCAAACAAAGAATCTTACAGGGATTTAGAAATTAAAATCACAGCAGTTGTTCTGAACCTATGTTTAGTGTTGAGGGCAGCCACTCTTATTCTAGACTTGAAGAAAACTTACCTGATTTTCCAATTATATTGGTCTAATAAATGTCATTACTGCTCCTTAAAAACACTGCCTCACGTTAAGTTTAGTTAGGTCGTAACAAAGCCGCTACCACGTGCGCTTGGAACAAAGCCATTTAACACTTTGTTCTTTGTATTCAGAGCATCTCCCTGTGAAATAGCACCAGTTACAGTTTTCCGGGGAAGTTAGCAATTACTGGGAGGGCACATTTGCTTCCTATACACCAGCCAGCTGCCCACTTACTTTTCAAGTAAATCACTTTTAGTTACCAGATTTCAGGCCTGTTTACAGTATTTATGAAGAAAATAATTGGACTTGCTAACTTTATAATTTGTCTATTTAACAATTAGTTAATGCAAATTACACTAAATGAAATTTAGGTTCTTAACAAAAGTATATGTTCAGCAGAGCTAATTCTGAAAACCATATGTAAAAGTTCATACAAAGATCCAACAAATTTAACTTCTCTGCCATCATGCACAGAATCATTTCTTAGTATCATCTGCCCTCTGTATTGACAAAAGATATATTGCTTCTTCACTGGGCAAGAGATAGGTACATTTAGCAAACAAAATGATGAACATTATGAACGCTACGAAGTATAAAACACAGAAAGGAAAAAAAAAAAAAGAGAAAGAGAGTGAGATTCTCCAGAAGAACTCCAGAACTTCTCTTTGCAAAACTTCATTTCCATTTGTCATATTTGAATTTTTAAACACAACCTTGTATGTGTTGCCAGTACATGTTTTACCTCAGATTCTCACTGTCACTTAGTCCATAGACAGTTCCCAAAGTATCAATATTCAGTGTTTCTTCCTTGCTTCTCAAGAGATTAAATTGATCTGCTCCCACCTACCTTCCTGAGACAAAAGTTATTTCATCTATGGCTGACATACATTTCCCAGATAACATTTTAATGTAGACCCACGGGTCATGACTTTCATAAACTTGATTTACTGTCTCGTTTATTGACCTCACTTTGCAAGGCTTTGCCTCCCTTCATAACAGCTGTGAACACATTGCCACAACAGAAGTTTGCCTTCTGTACATCAGCAATTTGCCCTTTCATGTTCTGAAATATCCAGAGAAATGCTGGTGGTGTTAATCTTTAATTCCTGAGAGCCTACTTCATATTTAAGACACTGAGCATCTTAATAAGAATGTAACTAAGGAAATAATTCAAGATAATTGAGCAGTGTTCACTAAACCACCAAGAATACAAATTATGTTTTCCAAGCAAATTGTTTCTTGAGAGTAATGTACTTGGTCTCCAAATGAGTTGGAATTTAAAATACACAAGAGTATATTTGGGGACATGCAGGGCATGCACAATGTCACCTGTGACTAGTTTGCTCATGCCAATCTGCACCTTTTTATTCTCCAGTGTCAATGGGTTTCTATTCCACATGCCCATTGGTATAAAGAGGTAGTGCGATCTCTGCATCTGAACAGCCACTCCAGCTGATTGAATCAATATATATATATTTGTAAACTCCCACTGTATATGTGGAAATAACAATAGGAGTCTACAGGGAAATAGAGAGCTGGCAGCTAGGGAATAAAGGGAAATGGGATTTAAAGGGGCAGGAGGAAATGACTAAGAAGTGTAGCAGAGGTGAGATCACATTAGTACACAGGCTGAGCAGTAGAAGGACAGAAAGGCAAATCAAAGGTGGAGAGGATGTGGGAAGATAAGGAGAAGTCCATAGGATGTACAGAAGTAGGAGACAGAGAATATTCTTGTGGCTTAAATAGCTTTTATTATTGAAAAGCACTTCTGCTTGTTGAAAGTTGAGAAAGCTAAGGCAAAGGTGCAAAAATACGTAGAAAAAGGGGAAAAAGGGACTGCAAATAGTTATTTGTGATGCCTGTAGACAGTGGAACTGAGTAGCTTCTGTATCAAAAAGATATGTTGAGATCAGGCACAAATTCCCACATCCAGTGGCATCCCTTGCAAAGATCTTTTCTGAAGAAAGGCTGTGATTTTGTCCTAGATGACCAAAATTAATCAAAACAAGGAAAATGGCAAGCTATCAGTATTATTGATTTGGCATCCACAGGAAGAAGCTTGCAAACAAGTGTTTAGTGCCAGGCTCAGTGGGAGAGAGGTTGAGCGGCTCATGGCAGAGTGAGGGGCAGGCACGATGTAGGCAGCAGCCTCACAAACTGCAGCTTCCTGCCTGCTGCTCACTTCACTCAGCAGTGCTGAAACAGTCCCTTAGCAGAAGTTCCCAAACTTCTTTTCTGTTGCTTCTTCATCAGCACTTGGATAAGATAGCTTGTTGGCACTCCTGAACTGAGGAGTGTTTCCGTGAAGTGCCTCTTTCTGTGTTACAAAAAGTTACAGCCTTCTTTTGCTGTGGAATTAGCATATGAACTTTGAAAGGCCAATTATAAGAAATTCCCTGGAAGCACGAGTCACTTCTTATCCCAGCCCTTAGCCCAGCCCTGCTGCTCTGTCATAACTGCATAGCGGGACTACTCATGCAGAGTGCGGTGTCTCCTAGTTTGGTTTGCAGGACAAAACATTCTAAGATCATTATATTTGACTGGGTCATGACAAGAGGTTTGTGGTTTGAAAAAAAGATCTTCAATTATTCATATCCTGTCAAGGGGAAAAAAAAGCCATATCATATTGGATTATGCATATTTTATCATCAAGTTGTATAAGTGAGCTATTAAACTGTATACAGTTCTTCCAAGTCTTTGTTTTATAGATTAGTTCTACAAAGCATTTTGTGTTCCTGCTGAACATAAACAGCCTCTCATATCTCCACCTACTACACCAAGTATTCTCCTGACTAATTCATGAAGTCTATACTAATCAAAAGGAACCAGGGAGCAGAAAAAAGATTTAAATCCCTCTTCTAGCTTTGGCAGAGCAAACTATCTGTGTTCAAGTCAGGAAAACAGATTATTTGATTGTTTTCATTCAAGACAGCGTGCATTGTTCTATCATTATCACCATGTCTGGTCCTGTGTCTTTGCAAGGAGCACACGGTAGTTCTGCAGCTACACAGGGGCTGTGGTGGTGGCTCTCGGAGGTTATCATTGTTAGGCTAATGCTAGAAATGGAGGAAGCATCAGGGCAAAACCAGCCTCACTTGAACCTTCATGCACAATTAGGTGAAATCCCAAACTTCTGCTCTTCCCAGCTGGGAGGGCACTGGCACCGCTCAGTACGCTGGCTCACAAGAACTGGTCAGGGCATCGTGCAAAGGCAAGTTCTGTAGGCTCTTCTGGACACAGCTACAGTCACCCACAGCCACATCATGGCAGAGGGAAAGGATGGACATGCAGTGAGGAGATTTAGAGCCTCCTCAAGCAGGTGAGTAGAGCACCACGGCAGACTGAGCTTCCCGAGTGCTCATTCCTCTGCTCTCTCCTGGGCTTTTGCCTCAGAGTCCCTCCACCTTGGAGCATGTTGGGTGACTGTAAGTTAATGCCCAGGCATAGAAAATAGCTCTGAGACTTCAAAGTTGGGATGTCAGAAAGAGAAAACTTCCCCAGGAACAAGGACTGCTGCTTCACAACCACTTTATGACCAAATACAAGGTCATCTCAAATAGGTATTCTCTTATCCATGGATGTCTTCCAGGGCATGGAGCAAAGGATGCTCCGTGTTTAGTACACCTTTTTTACACAACTGATGATCAGAGGCTGAGCCTGGCTGGCCACAGTCATGCAGGAAAGTCAGAACAGTAATCTCAGTATTTCTGATCAACCACTAAAGGCAAGAAACAAGGGGAAAGCCCACTCTCCTGAGGCTATGCAGGCTGCAGATTACTGGGGATCTCACAAAAAGCTGAACATTGAACTCAGCCAACACTCCTTGGAATTTCACAGCTTATTTGACAGCTCTTGGAAAACCTCTGTCTGAAGAACATGAGAAACCAGTACCTCATTCTGCATGTCAGTTTTTCTGATAGGCTGTAGGCTGTAGCAGCAGCAGCAGCACATCAGTGTAAGAGATATTGCTTAGAAAGTATCTGGGGAACAATGTTGTGATGTCTTTATATTGTTTGTAGTCTGGTAGGAATGAGCAGGAGACAGGGCAAAGTTGGTTCAAGGTTCTAGTTGTTGTACCCTCATCTGCTCATTGATTTCTGTAATGAACTGGGTATCTGTGCTCTTGCACTGATGATAAACTGGGTTTACTGAATATTTTAAGAGCTCAGTTCAAAGCAGATGTCATTCTGCGAAAGTAAGGAGATGTTTAAAAAGAATTCACACGACTGTATTATTGGTATTGATATCCTTTGCCCCCAGAGGCTCCAGGTGCTCTTAATTCTCACTGGAGTGCCAAATACTCAACTCCTTCAGAAGAAAAAAACAAACCAAAAAAACCCCTAACAAATAAAGGTTAAGTATGTTCAACTCATAATTTTTGGAAATGTCTCTTTAACTCAGGTGTCAGCTGGAGGAGTTCTTTTCTTGCTGCTGTTTCTTCTGTTATTCTCTTAAAATCCCACTAGATACCATAGCAACAGCTGGATCACATGTTCCTCGGTGTGCTCCCTGTAAGCAGATGTGAGCAATGCTTGTAACAAAGGCTCAGCAAGTGTTGGACAGGGAAAGGACTGAATTAGCCTCTACATTTTTTAATAACTCACAGCAAAGGCTTTCCATCATTTCTTATGACACAGGTAAATCTCGATCTGAATGAAAACCAGATTCAAGTTACTTCATCACCTAATAAAAAGACCATCAAGATAGCTGGCATTTTACAGCCATTTTCTCTCCATCCTATGTAAGGAATTCCTAGAAGTCTGAGACTGAAATATGTTTCCATATTCAAAGCGTTTGCAATGCCTAGATGAATACTATGTCTGCTTTATTGATGGGTTGTTCCTGCTATTAAATTGATTAGATTCTTTGGTATTTTTTTGAAACGTCATTGAAGGAAGGAATTCAGAACTATTCATATGTCAATCAATGATCCACATTCAATCATGTTCTAACATTTCAAGTAATACAGGTCTGTTTGGCCTAATAACTATGCCATTGGGTTTTTTCTGTGATTACAGAATAAAGCTTCTCACATATCAAATGAACATTTAATAATGCCATCGCTTAGAGGAAGTGTTCATAATCCTTTTCCTTGACTAATGCGGAAAATCTATGTACAGCCTTATTTATGTTCATATTTAGGCAAGCAAAAAATGATAATTCTCTCCTTTAATCTGATTTCTGCTTCCAAGTATCTCCCATAAATTCCTCCCATATAACACCAAACCATATGCACTCTCAGCTGTGTCACATTCAAAACCCACTTGAAGTGCACAGAGTCTGTAGCTATGTCAGACATTGTGTAATCGGTGTGTACTTTAATTATGAGTTCTTTCAAGGACAAATAAATCATACCTCCTTGCAGCATGATGGAAGGGCTAAAAACCAAAACAGGGAGAGAGAATATTAAATTTATTCTGTTATGCAACTAGACTGAGAGTTAGTAAGAACTCAATGCTAATAGTTCTGATGAAAATCTAGACTAGATTCTGTGATTTGTAAAATCTGAAGTGTCTCTGAAATTGCAGATGCCTATGGAGCTCTTAGACTAATACTTGTTTATAGTGTCTGCATCAATTTAGATGCAAAAACTGAAGGGATCTAATTATTTTCCTTCTCTTTTACAAAGTCACTTTTCATTACATACCATCAAGTTAGAAATCCAGGGAGGAGATGTTAAGCAGTAAAGTCTACTACTGATTTTAACTCTCTTTTTAATATGAAGACTAACGAGAGAGAGAGTGTGTGTGCATGCACCTTACAGGGGGACAGCTTCTGCTACCCCCTTGGAGGTGATACAGGAAATTTTTGGTGATTACTGAATGTGCTCACTGGTAAGGGAAACAGCCTCCAGTCAAGTAAAATGACAGTCCCTGCTGCAAAGCCTGAGATCATCACATAGCACACTGACAGGGACTCACATGCATGGCTTCCACAGGTCTGGAACAGGCTCTGACCTGTGTAAAAAGGCACTGGTGCTTAAACAGGGTGGGCATGAAGGGTGGAAAGAACACAGGATATTAACAGCATCATAATGTTTACTTGGCTGGGCAGATGAAGGTTTAGATGGGATAGTATCTGGCACACACAGGGTCTGTGTCTGAGCCTCTCCTGCGTGTGTCTCTGGGACAACAGGGCATAAATGGAAGGGACATTCCTGGCAGGCAAAGAGGAGACACCAAAGACACAGAGTATCCTAACAGCTCAGAACAGCTCAAGTGTACTGCCAGTCTCCTCCTGGACTGCCTGCCGCTGCCACAGGCTGCTGCAGAGCTCTTCAGAGCAGTCTGGAGGGTGACCCACACTGTCTGGCTGCAGGACAAATCAGCCAGGCCAGGTGGGGCAAGGGTGCTTGTCCTGCTCCTGCCCCTTGTGGGGGCACACAAGTCTATGCTCCCCAGACTGTTGGTTCAGCATTTCTCCCAGGAACAGCAGATGAGGTTGGAACGATGACAGTGCTTTATGAAAAACCAGAGCAGTTCAGGCTAGGGAGATGAGCTCTTCCATACAAGCTGGAGTGGCTGTTAGCCCCTGCCCTGCCACCAGGGTCTGGTCTGCCCTGCCAAACCATCCTGCTCCAGGGAGGACACAGGCGCAGGCCTTTAAATTGATACTGCACTTTAGTGATTACAGACTTCACCTTCAGCCTGATTGCAGCTGACTTGAGGAAAGGCAAGTTCAGAAATCTAGTTCTGTCTGTCTAAGGGTTGCTGAATAACTGGGCTAGTTAAACCGGGCTAAATTAGAAATTAACAGGCAGAGCCCTGGGGATGGTCTTATAACCCATAAGTGAAGGAAACAGGCAAGTAATCATCAGCAACTCCTAGGAGGATGAATCACATGCAGATGGGCATAAACTCAGGAACAGCAATTGTGTTTATAAGTGGAAACAATTTATTGTTTTATTTGTAGTCATTGTACACAAGTATTTTTGCTCAAAACTTCTAGCCAGACCCTGTTATGTTTGTGGAAGGACAAAATCATTCTTAAAGCATAACTATAATCACAAAGAGATTGTTTCGTCTCAGATATGTTTACTGACCTTTCACCACCAGAAAATGCTTTTTTACTGCAGGCTGTGGCAAGAGAAATTCCAGAGAATTGTAATGTGTGCAATTAACAGAGGGTCAATATTGTAGCTGGCATAATTCAGTGTGGCTACAGCTTGGAGATACAGTTACTTACACCAACTGAGTGCCTGGCCCCAAGAATGTAAAATAAGATCTGCTCTGCAGAATCAGAGCACTGTTTCTGAGGGCCTCATGACTAGCCTTTGTATGGTGAGAAAATGCACAGCTAATAGGATTTTGCTATTAGTGAATTTGATCTGATACTGTGCTTTATTCTATTCCAGATCAGCCTGGCAGATATTTAGCCCCAACAAAGCCAAGATTGTAAGAGCATTTCTTACCTATTGCTAACTTTTTCTTATGCATCCTGTTACTCCCCAGGAAGCAGGAGCTCCAGGCACAGGAGCCTGTGAGTGGCTGGGCTGCAGGCAGTATCGCAGGGTGGCCTGGACAGCCTCACCCCATCAAGACAGCCCTGGATTTGAGGCTGCCATTCAGCTCTGACACAATCACACTCCTCACAAATGTTGAAATGCAAACCACGAAAACCAAGCTTCACCTCTTTATTTCTTGACAAGTACTTTAAATAGAAATACTCTGACCTATTTTTTAAACACTGCTCCTGTCTTGATATTCCCATGTAGAAAAAAAAAAAAAAGAAGCTGTGTGTCACTCTTTGCAGCAGCCCTGTTCTCAAAGGCTTAGGGCTGGATTCAGCCCAGCAGATCTATACAGGGGAATAGCCACCCAGCCACGCCGAAAGCAAGGGTTATTTGACAATGGCTCAGAGCAACCCTTTTCAAGCCTTGAAGGGCACAACAACTCAAATAATAATCACTGCCTGCTTTGCTCTTTTCATGCTCTCTCCTAGCTTGGCACTGTAATAATAAAAAGCCTCCTTTAGAAGATAATGCACATTCTGTGTTGCTCACCCATCCTGTAATTTATAGGAGCTAAGGACACTAGGAAACTCCAGGAATAACAGGCATTTCTGCTGCATTTGAAGACACCTTGGCAAAGTCTTCTGATAGATTAGGGAAAAAAAGTAAGCAGTTTTAATGCAGTCCCCAGGCACCATCACCCACGTCTGTCTTAGAATGTCAGTGAAGCCAGTCTCGAAGAAGGCTTTGCCTGTAGAGTGGCTGGTGCCTCTGTGCCTCAGGGCAACAGAGCAGAGCAGGGAAACTCCGCAGGAGTAAATGCCTGAGAGTCAATCTCAGCTGGGCAAGAGCCTGGCCCAGGAATACTCTTGATGCCAGCTGTGGGTGGGCAAAGCTCTCTGCTCATGTAACAGTCTGAGGACTGGGAACAGCATCCAGCAGAGCAGAGCATCTCTCATGTTTTATGGAGCCTCTGTTCTTGCTTCCCACCAGCTGCTGCATCCTTTCACACACAGTGCTTCCTTGTTCCTCTGAAGCAAGGACAGGCTTTTCCTTCTCCTCTGACTAATGGTGGGAAATCCATAAGCCAGTACTGTAACTCTCATCATTACCAGATAAGAGGTGTTTATCATTACATCATTACAATCAGGAGCTTTTCTCCTGATTGAATTTCTTTATGTATCTCTGAGGTGTTTAGAGGTGGGAAGAGAGCTGCGTTTTCCTGATACCTTGTCTGATGATGTGACAACCTGGACTATCATCATAGGGCAGATGTTTTCTGCAGCAGCTGGAGAAAAATAATTAGTACAGCAGAGGTATAAGCAATCCTGCGTTGTCTGTTCCTCAGCAACAGAGGCCTTAGGCTTTGGTTGCCTGAGCAGCAACATGAAAAGTGAGGTAGTTTGAGGGATCTATTACACCAGCCTGAATTTGGCTTGCAGCACAGTTTGATCATTCAGCTGATGGAAAACATTCATCTTTGACCTCACTTGCTTCTCAGTGAATGCCTTCTGCTCCCCCTTTGTACCAGCATGGGTTAAACAGAAGCCCTCTGGGGGGGAAATCAGAGGTTCTTAATCTGCTGTACAGACTGTAGTAGCTGGACTCAGAGGGGCAGCTCCTTGCCGGAGTGGATTTTGTTTTGCTTTTCATGGGTTACAGCTGCTACTGAGCAAACTTTTCTCTCCTTCTCTTATTTACATAGCAGATTGCAAACTTTTCAGGCTACTTCAAATAGCAGTCTAGTTGAACATGAAATCCTTGCCACCAAGAGATCTGTCATGTGGCAGATGAATAGCATCATTGCTAAAGTTTTAAAAGAAACAATAAATCTTCCACCCTCTGTCTTACAGCTATCCTAAGTCTATGGAGCTCACAGCTGTTTTTGGGAGGGAGACAGTTTTACGTAGAGAACTAATGTACATGTAAATCTCTTCCCCATATATGCTGTCCTCCTCCTGTGTTGAATCTTGGACTTGGTATGAACTGACATAATACTCAGAAGTTTTTAGCATTGATTGAAGTGCCTGTCCACTGTGAAGCCACTCCTCTGTTGGGTCTCTCTGAACTGGGAAAGGAATACAAACTAATTCAAAGATAGCATTGCAATCAGTAACAGATTCATACTGCTCAGATTCAGAAGTATTCATACTGAAAGGCTGCAGACTTTTCCTCCCTCTACTTAACTGCTGTTACATATATTGATAGAGGAATAAGGGCTTTGTATGTGTTGGGATCTTCCAAACAGAAGTCCTTATAATTCTGCCAGGCTGTCATCTCACTCATCTGAATATTGCTCCTTGTCTTGAGAAGCATAAACTTGGTATTGCTGTAAAGATTTATTCCTATCCCATAAAGAATTTTCATTACATGTGATTCAGATGCTGCTCCAGGTTTCTGCTCAGGGTTTCAAGATTTCAGAATAGACTGTAACCTAAGAGAAGCAACATCATGATAGAACACAGGTCTAGCCAAAAAAAGGAATCATTGAGCCACATAAGGGTATAAATGCAGAGACTACCAGGCAGACTACTGTCTGGATGTGGTGGTTACTTTCAACCTGGATGGTATCACCTGCCCACAAGGCTTGCCATAGAGGAGCTGCCACTCCATGCTTCCGTAAAAACAGAGAGGGGAAGGACTGGAACTGTCTCCTACTGCCTGTCAGAGCCCAGCTTATCAAATCAGGGGCTGCTGGCACTGCAGCAGAGCTCAGGAGTGGATGCCCGGTATACACTGACCATGAAACAGGATGCATCTGGAAGCACATGCATCTTCCAGGAAGACCATGGAAATCTAGGAAAGCTTAGTGGCTTCAGTCTTAAGTGTCTGGGAAAGATGACAAAAGGTGAGAGTTTCAGTGCAGTGTGGCTGCAATTTCTTAACTCCAGCCATGCAGAGGCTGTTCATTTATAGAACAGCACCATTCCTCTCTCATATGTGCCAATTCAGGGGATGAAATTTCTTCCAGTACAAACAGACCTGTTGCCTATTTACTTTTTCCTTCTGTGCTGAATGAAGCCAAATGCAGTGCTCACTCAGACTAATACCTTGAATGTAAACTTCATTTCACTTTCAAGAAAGAGACCAAGACTTGAACTGTTATCTTGTGAGTCATCATCATAGGCAGCCTATTTTCCAATATCAGCACATCCCAAGAATGGCAAATACCTGCAGCTGGCTTACCAGCCTCTAGTACTGACTAATCAGAAACTATGTCCAACTTTAAATCCACTGCATATTACTCTGGGCCTGAGACCAAGCAGTATACCCTGTCTCAAATGCCAAAGCAAGAGAGGAATTCCACCCTCCAAAAACAATTTAGCCTGCTATGACCTACATACTGAAAAGCATCCGCTGGCACTGGCATGCTGATTTAACATGCTGGCAACAAAAATGAAAATACATAGGGCACAGAAGAGTCCTGTTCTACTTCTTGCTTCATATTGCACCAAAAAAAGAGAGAATGAGGAGAGATGCTTTTTGTTTTCTTTTTGGTTTTTTGTTTTTGGTTTTGTTATCCCACTATTATATAGAAAAAACTAATCCCTTTCATTTAGCAAATCCATTTTGTTTCTTGGAGGGTTAAATCCTGCTTGCCTCAAACAAATGAGTAATCCAATTGGCTTCAATGTGACAACTCCCAAAAGGCAAACAGGATTTGACTCCCTCCAGAATGCAGTACACAGATTTTTGTGAATGAGCTGTTTGAAATGCTGGATACTCTGTGTGCTAGCTCTGGTGCTACCCTATAAACCCATGATGCCTCTGTCAGCCAGTTTTTCTTGTGCTAAAGGTTTAAATGGCTTCCTATGGCTCTAAATTTAAAATAGGGCCTCTAACTACAAATCATAAATTTGACCATGTTGGTTTTGTCTGATGGAGACAAAAGGAAGGAGAAGGAAGCAGTCTCTGAAAGCATTAGTTAGGACTAATTTACTGGATGTTTTAATTTGTTGAGAACCAGATAATCTCCTAGGACTCCTGCAAAACTGTAAGCTCTCTGTCTGTAATATAAGAGATCAAGAGTGATTGAGCTACTTTGTGTAAATCTCCCCAGTTTGCTGACACCAGGGGCTTTCTCAACTCCTCACTGACTGAATTTCTGTATTCTTATTAAGACCTTTCACAAGAAGGCAGACAATTGACCTTGTATTTGTCTCACATTTGCTACTGTCAGTGCAGGCTGTTTTCAGAGTATCCTGAATTTCTCTATTTTGACACCTCTGGTCACTTCACAAAAGGCAACTAGACACCTCCCAGCACCCACCTGCAATGCCTGCACCACAACAGAAGGGAGATCCCTTGACAAAAATATTCGCGCTGGCAAGAGACCAGATCAAGAAGGTAGTCAACTGTCCATATGTGTTCCAAGCCCATCCAAGGAAAATAGCGTCAGTGATCTACCTTTGAGAGCTGAAAAAATGTGGAAAAATCACCCATTGGCTCTTCAAAAACAGTCAGATGCATAGAGGCACCAAGTCTAAATAGCAAGGAAGAGGAGATAAAATTGCAACAACTACTGTGCCAAACACATTTTATGTTGATTTAACCAAGCCAAAAGACAGATTATTGCCATCAGACAGAACCACATGCCCTAAAGTCCTCTTTACTTGCCCTGATCACTTGAAGTGCAGTCTCTCACTGCCCCATATCCTTTAACAGGTAGCAAGGGTAAGAGAACTGCATTTTCAGGACAATATTTGTTCCCTCTAATTTTTTTTTTTTTTTTTTTTTTAAAA
>VZRN01005202.1:1058723-1079029 GCA_013397935.1 Dasyornis broadbenti | reverse complement strand
TTTTTTTTTTTTTTAAAGTAAAGCCTGCAGAAGGAGAGGGGGAGCAGAAAAAGTTGTTACATAAGCAGTGAGGATAGGGAGTTCTGATTCGGCTTGTACTCTGGGCTGTAAAAGAAATACTCTGATAAAATGAGGATGCAAGTGCCTACACCAGGACTGAATATAGCTCAGGGTTTTGTTTCCTGGGCACTTCCTCCCTGATAATACAGACAGTGTCATCAGACTCATCTGTGCCATGGTAAACAACCTATATAACACCACTACACTCAGTACATCTCACGGGGAGGGAGGATGTTGCAAACTGCCAGTGTCATTTTTAATGTGTGCTATTCATTACTAAATTCCAGCATTGTATTTTAAAGAAAAGTCTTTGTGCTCAGGATGGGCCTCAAACCAGAATGCTGGTATATGAATACCTCCTGTCTGCTGTACAAAGTTTGATTTAGGACCACTTTGGAGCAAAGGACTCTGTGTTCCAGTGCTCTGCCCAGGCTGTGAAGGTGACAGCAACTACAGCCCTATGGCAGGAGGAGGGCACTGTGGCCAATCCTGTCCTGCCCTTGGCAGAATAAAATGCTGGAAATTTAGGGCAAGTTTGCAGGCTGGGCCATTCTCTCCAGAGAAATTTCACAGGCAGGACTATGCAATCTATGACTATTTGAAGAAAACTGTTGCACACCTTCTTAAATTACTTTAAAAGGACTTTGATTTCAGTAATATAATAGCTTTCACTTTGGTAAACATGACACAGGCTCCCAAGCCTTCAAAGAGCAAATATCACTGGAAAAGAAGACAGAAGTCATCCATGAGCTAATTTGAGATCGTTCCCTTGAGTCTATTTTTCTAAGATTTTTTTTTCCTCCAGTCTAGCCAAATGTGCTAATTAATAGATCTCAGCAGGAAAAAACCCCACAAAATTAAAATAATCCAAATCTCATGGTATGATCTTTAGTGCTTTCCAGTTCCACTGTGTGAAATTTGCCTCCCACAGCATGTAGGAAGCCCTGTTGGCTTCTGCAGGGGCTATGTCTGTGTAGAGGTGGGCTGGGGTAAGGTGAAGCTGTACAAGCTCTACAAACCTCATCCATGTGCATCTCCCAGATTTGGGGGTGGTTCTTTGTCACGTGGAGGGCATTTCCAAGCCACCTTCTGGGAAATTACTGCATCAAATCTTGTTCATTGGAACTAGGTATTCCAAATCCCCTACTTAGCCCTACAAATCTTTAATCTTAGAAAAACTTCTAAAATCTTTCTCTTAAAGGCCATAAAAGACAAAACAGTGCTTACCTGCTCTGTGCTGAAATCCTGTTGATGTAAATTGGAGTGAGATACCAGTCTGAAGCTGATTTAAAGGGAAAGGAAGAAGACAGGCCATTTACAGTTAAAATCATGACTGTTTTAAGGTTAAAAACTTCTGCTTTGAGAATTTGCAGTGTAGGAAGAGTGAAACAGGGTTGTAAACGTGAATCCAGTTAGTCAGCCAACAGGCTGCACTTACAGAAGATTCAGTTCAATAGAAAACTATTGATTTCTTTCCTGTGAGAAACAGAGGCCAATATTTCAGTAAAAACTTCCCTCTTTTCAACAAATACAAGTCTAGGAGTGTGGGTTTTTTCCAGAGTCAACTGCCAGGAAGTACCGTAAACATATGTGAGAACAAAAGCAGTTAGAGGGGGAAAAGAAGAATTTTTTTGCTGGAAGATACCAAGAGTTCAGCTGAGATATCTGAGCACATTTGGTGGCCAGTGGTGCTGCTGGTTTCTAATCCTTTCCAGATAACTCTTGGAAGAAAGAAAGCTTAACCCCATTTGACCTATGCTTACTCAGGGTGTCTTTTCCACGCCAGCAGCTTGATCCACATACAAAGGACCTTGTTTTTGTAATGATTTTGATAGATTTTCAGGGAAACAAATGTGTCTGATTCTAAGGGAAGGCTGAGGTGGTTTCTGCCTCTGGAAGTTGACTTGCAGTTCGTTAACCCTAGTTGCAGCTGTTGAAGTCTGTTGTGCCAAAATAATGAAATGCAGCCCTGATTTCCTTTCTTCTGGGTCAGGTCTTGACAGCAAGTGACGTTCTCAGCTCTGAGAGCAGCTGGGGTCACTGGCTCTCAGAGAATTAGGCTTTCTGTCTCCTATGGAAAGTCTTTGGTATGTTGTGGTTGTTGCTTTGATTTTCTAGTGATGTGTATTTTTATACATGTCTGTGAAAACAAACACAGTTTGCCCCATTGCCACACAGTTTCCTTGCAATCCTTCGTCAACAATGTCAAGCCAATGTTACACTCAAGCCCAGGAATGATTCATTTTTTACAACTGTGGTCTTCTGAGAACATTATAAAGGCTGCAGCGGAATGGTTTAATTCAGAAGTATTTCCTGCATCACCATCAGTGGCTTAGTTTTCCTGGGTCTCCATTTCCTTTGTTTTTCCAGTAGTTTGGGTGTTCTATATTTAGCCAGTTACTGAAGCACACGTGGGTAACTGAACTAAGTGCTTATACAAAGGCTTTTCCCCTGAATTTTTGCCTCCATAGTAGAACTCCCTGTAATTTTACTGTCTTGTTACTCCCACTCATCCCTGCTGAATACAGCTGTGTACGATTTTAGCAGTGCATATTGCATTTTTAATTTACTGTGTGCCTCTCCCTCGAATGAGAAGCAGATGACATCTGCTGCCAGGGTGACT
Organism: Dasyornis broadbenti; assembly: GCA_013397935.1. Taxonomy (NCBI): domain Eukaryota; kingdom Metazoa; phylum Chordata; class Aves; order Passeriformes; family Dasyornithidae; genus Dasyornis; species Dasyornis broadbenti. Next base: position 1,076,346 of record VZRN01005202.1, on the reverse strand, counting down.
CAGCACACAAAGAACTGCGATCACAACCTATCAGTCTATGCTAAATGACCTGACCCATTTATACTTTGAAAGTCAGTCAAATCTAAATGCCAGGTACTAGATTAGGGTGCAGGTGGGTGGGGATTGGAATGAGCCTAGGAGAGGTGAGGGAAGGGACAGACGGCGTCCCTGAACTACACAGGCAAGTACCAGAATAGGGACCAGTGCAGGGTGATGCCTGGACCCCTAGACTGCAGTGCTGGGCAGGGTGTGTGCTGCTTTGTAGCCCACCCGAACAAACATAGCAGGCAAAGGTATTACTGCAGTTCAAGGGGGAGAGAGAGAGATGCGGGGGCTGACTGGGGGAGCATGTATGAACCTGCCTTCTGCTGCAGGAAGTATAAGAGAAGGTAAAATGACTGGTTTCACAGGTGGCTCAGAGAGGATGGCCTGCAGGCAGTAGAAGCTTGCAGGGAGCAGTTGCTTGCTTTATCTTCAGCAGTATTTTGGGAGGGAGAAGAGAGGGCACAATGCAGCACAGGCTTTGGCACATGAACGAAAGACATAAGGTAGTCAGCAGTTAATCCAGTGGAAAGGTACTTCCTTGCCTTTGTCACAATGGCATTTCTAAGTGGACAAGATCTTAGAAGGGATAAGAGATTAACAATCTAATGCTTCTCCGTCTGCCTGATCAAGTGTAATTTTCCAGTACTGCTTATCAGGGTCCAGACTTCTTTTCCATGGGAATGTAATGTTTTCACAAGGTCACGTCTGTTGGCTGAGCCTCGAAAGGACCAATATGTGTGAAGGTATCATTGATTTTAGCATATCCACTGGAAGGTGCTGATTGTTTACAAGACTCTTACAAGGAAGCTGGGCTTAGTGCTGCTATTTTTGTATATGTCACAACATTGTCATATACTTGTCATATTTTCCTTCAGAGTAGAAAGAGCTTTCCGTGGATTTCTGAGCTAAACGCCTCTCTGTAAAAAGATTTCCTTACTCAGAGATGAGGAAACTAAACTAAGAAATTATTCAGTGGTTTTCTCAAGTTTGCAGAATGATCTGGAACCTACTCCTTGTCTCTGGTGGGAAATGGCAGGTTTTGTGGCTGAACTAGCGGCAGGAGTCCTTTACCCTTTCTGTGACCTAGGAGCTATATCACAGCTATGGACTTCCATGTGCCCATCTTTTTGTTTAAAGCAATCAGGATGAGTTCTAAATTTGCAGTGATTGTGAAAAACTAATGGCTGAAATGAAATGCCCAGGAGCTCCTTCAGGAGTGAAAGCATAAAGAATTTTCAGGTTCTGTTCTTCATTCAAAAGGCTCTCTTGTCCTCTAGTAATGTGAATCCAGTTTCAGGGATGTCTTTTTTTAGGAGCAAAAGGTCCTAGATTACTTTCCCCTGAGATCATTTGCAGAGTTCTCTGCAAGTCCTGGTGGCTTTGACTGTACAGCTTTTCAATGTATGAGTGAAAAGACGTGGAGGCAGCTGGCATTCATTCCAGAAATACGTGGGCACTGGACTTTGCCAGGGCCACGCCTGGGAATGTCTCAGCTCTTCCGCTGCAGGGATGCAAAAACACAGGCTGTTTCTTCCTTAGAGCTAGTTAGTGGAATCTGGCAAACTCACCTAACTTTCTTCTTGGAAAATAGTTTTGTGTTTTAAAGGTCCTTACCCTTCAGAGGTTGTTGGAGTCTTAGTGCAGACTCGGTTAGAGAATGCTCTGGAAAAGGAGGGCTCTTGGCCATGATGTACATGGCAAAAAGACAGCCATAAAAAGGGCTTTAATTTCAAAATGCCACATCACATGCATTACGAAATGATATAAAAAGCTACAGCTGCTCTGCTAATAATACTCTACATGCTTTAAAATGAAACACTTTATGAGCTTGCTGTCTTTTAGACATCCTTTATCATAATCTCCAAACAGCCTCAAGCTAGCTGCATTATCATATCAATAAACAAAGTGTCCATCTTGCTGTCTCTTCCACACAGATAGCCTTTATGAAACCAGCAGCCCCTCTGAAATCAACTAAGCCACTTGCATGCATGAAAATGTTTGCAATGAAATTTCAAGGGTCAGCCCCAGCTTTCATTTTGTTTGATTATGTTCCATGGACACATACATTCAGCCACTTCCCAGCCCTTATTGATAAAGTATCCGCCCCTTTAGTTACAGGGGAAGGAATAGAGAAAAGAGCAAACTACAACATGAGGGCGCTTCAAAGGCAGGGAACAGTGCTATCTGCAGAGAAACACATACACACAGCTTGCTGCCCATAAGGAGCAGTCTGAAAAGACTAAAGCAGCACAGTGGGAAAAAGTAACACAGAGAAGGCCACCTGTGTCTTGGGGCATGGTTTCAGTTGTCGTGTCTACTGTAGTATGGAACATAGACCTTATTTTCATTAGGATGAAGTGAAGCTGAGCTGCCAGACAGGGCCTTTATATCGAGTGCACTCTCCAAACACAACATGTTATAAATGCATGAAACAGTTCTACTTGAATGGTGCAGCCGTTCACAGTGTACAGTGTGAGTACCCTGTGGTTTCAAGGCCTGCTCTGATGCAGCTCTGATGTCTGAGCCTGTGTCGTTAGGGACTAGAAGGGATGTTGGCCATTGCCCAGCCCTTCCAAACAATATATAAGGATGACTGAGGACAAGAAGTGTGTCAGAGCTTGCAGCTGCCCATCGGATCATTGAAACTTGACGTCTTTAAAGAAGAGTGAAAATACAAACTGTGTTAATTAAGTAGTATACCCCAAAAACACTGTGTGAGCTGTGTTATAAGTAATCAATACTTAATGTCACAGTGAGCCCTTCATGGTTTCAGAAATACCGTCTTAAAGGTACAAAGTATTCAAAGGATTAAAAATAATCTTTACATGTCCTGCTGAGATAAACGGGGATGTTTGCACTGGGTTGGTCCTGTTGTGTTAGTCTCAGGCTGTAGTACACAAGACAGTGTTCTGTTGTCTTATACTTCAAAAACCATCTTCTCCTCCACCAAAACAGGAATAATTCTGATTTAAAATTAACAACTCCATCATCATTTTAAGGTGGAAAAGAAATGGAGTCATGCCACAAATTCCTTTTCCTTCAAATAACAGCTTCCTGTATTTATCTCTGAAGTTCTCACACGTAGTTGATCTGCTGGGGAATAAACTGTACATCAGCACTGGAAAGCCACTCATTAGGCACACATGAACTGATCACATTAACGCATAATTAGCACATCATTTTCTGGAGATCCCATATGGCTCCAATCATATCGTTACCAACATCAGAACATCATATCATCCAAAATGAGCAGGTCAAGCCCTGAGCTTTTTCTACCATACATGTTTTGATAATAATACATATTATTTTAGGCTAGAAATAGATTTGTGCTGTAATTTATGATCCAGCTTTTTTCTTTTTTTTTCTTAAAAGTGAATGTTCTCTTTGATGATCTTGGTGGTGATGTCTGCTATCTTGCTGCTGTGGCCGACAATAACATAACAAAGCCAACTAGATCACCAGCTCAGTCTTACAACTGAGTAAGAGTCTGGCATTTTACCAGCTCAAATAGTGCTGCACTGGCTGCAGGGCGCAGGAAAAAAAATGCAAATATTTCAGCTGTGTAGACGGCTATACAAATAGCAAAGCAGACAAGGCAGCCCCATCTGGGAAGACAAAAGATGTGTGTGATGACCTTCTTCCTTGAAGTTAAACAAGTGAAATCTTATCCTGGGTTATTGTCACAAGTTCCTCTTCTCTGTGAATGTGTACAAAGGGCAGTGCACTATATCTGCAACTTGGCAGCATGACAAGAGCCCAGAGAGGATGTTCTGCGGTCGAGTCTCACTGTGCCCTGTCTGTGTGCCTGCTGTGTGTGTGGTCAAGGTGCCAGGGGCTGACTGAGGACACAAGGCAGAAAATGCCAGTTCCAGCTTTCACATTTTCTTCCATTCTGCTTCTGCTCCTCCACCAGCATCTTTGGTGTTGCCATTCCATGTGTTTGCTCTACCTGCTTGTTGTGCCTTACTTTTCTTGCACTCTCATTTTTATCTTGAGGGAGCACTAAAGTTTGTCAGGACAAGAGGATGCTGCCTAGTCTCTGCTGCATGACCAGTATTTTGGACATTCTCCCTTTTTGGCAAGGTATACTTGGTTGTTGGGGTGTGATAGAGGTTTCTTTGCCCATTTCTGTCTATCAAGTCTGGCACAATGAGCAGTCTGAGCTGAGGTATTTTTGGCTGACAGTGTCCCAACATGCAATGCATGGCGCAATTTACTTGGCTTTGCTTCTTCCCACAGAAATTAACAAAATCCATACGATGCTTCTTGCCTGTCAGGAAGCCGTACTCTGCATTAATCTCTCATTCAGGAGACAGGCTATGTGACAGAGAAGATTAATCCTAACCACAGATAACACTTCCTGTCTTTAAATAGTTTTGGTAGATAAATAACTTCTGTAATGAAACACTATCCTGCAGCAGGGTTTTGGTCTAAGCCAGGAACTTCTGAGTTTTATTTCTGGCTTTCAGACAAAATCTCTTTTGTGGATAAAAGTGAGTAGAAGTGTGGTTTTGGTTTTTTGGCTTTTTGTTTTTGTTTGTTTGTTTTTGTTTGGTGTTTTTTTTTTTTGTCAGAAAAGGTACACCCCAAGCTTCTTTCACACTCATCAAAAGTTCCAGCTCTTCAGCACCTACAAATGCATCCCTTCTTCTCTTGCCACTTCTTTTCCCATAACCTAGTCATAGGATTTTCCCTGCAGATGTACTGAAAGGATAAATTACCCAATGTCAGAAAGATTTCTGAAGATGCAGGTCATGGCTTGAGGCAGATTCAGTCCCCACCAGTACTCAGTCTTTACCTGTAAAATGTACCCAGCAGACCTCGTTCTTGAATCTGGGTCACACTGATATTCACTGCTACTCATGGGTAAGATCTGGTCCGAAACCCATTAAAATCAGAAAGAGTCTTTCCTATGTTAGGTGAGTTGGAGTCAGGGCTTTGCAGGATGCATGAACCCCAGCCTTCCCCACCTCTGAACAGCACAGTGATGACCTAGCATGCAGCTAAGGGCCTCTTTTACACAACTGGGGAGGTCTTGGCCTCTAAAACATTAAGCACCTTACCACAGGCACTGTCCAAATGATATTTTAAAAAATAGGATTCAGACTCCTGCAATCTCTTGGCAGTACTTGCTATTTAAATCCTTTCTCAAATCATGCAGAAATTGACCATACATTGTAGTGATTTTCCTCAATTTCCTTCCACCAAACAAGTCAGAGAAAGGGGGCTGTGACCACCAGGTCCTGGGGTTGGGGCAGAAATAAATGGAAACAGAAAATGTTGTGTGTAGGAATCCCATGCTTGCCAGGACATTTCATAGTAAGGATTGGTGACGAGATAAATTCTTGGAAAGACCTTATATTTGTTTAAGGGACCTTTTCTATTCTAGCATGCAAAATAAATGGCCTACATGCTGGAAATTCATACTAAAGATAGATATGCAGATGCAGGAGTATCACTGAGACTCCAGAAACACTGTGACTGCAATTTTAACTTTAAACTGGCACCAAATGACAATATCCACATCCTTGTGGCTGTGCTCTTGCTGCTGCGGGGCCCTAAGCCAGCTAAATAGCACTGCAGAGACTTGCCTGTGACTGCTGGTACCTACAGTACCTTATTACACACAGGCCAAAGTATCAAGCAAAGATTGCTTTCTTCGTCCATAGAAACAGGGAGCCATGAGCAGAGCTGCCTGTGATGCTCTGATTAGTGTTTGAAGTAAAAATCCAGTATCTTCCTTAATGGTGAGAGAATGGACTCCGTGATGGTGACTGCAAAGTAGTGCTGTGGCTACTAGCGCTGTCTTCTAATGCACCATGTGACAAACAAAGATGAAGCCAAGTTCTACCCTGTGGTATAATGATTTTTCCTGGTGCAAAGGCAGGCGCAAAGATCTCAGTGACTGAAGGGAAGTGGTCCTTGACCCTTTTTCAGAGCTAAGTGGGAAACACAAACCAGTGTCTCTCCCTCTGTACCCTCAAGAGGAGCCAATCACTAAAGTAATGGTTAACCAAAAAAGCAGATCACCTGTTTAGCCTCCCAGGCCATGCAGTGAGAAGCAAAGAAGGTTTCTATTTCGTGGATTAGAAGCAGGGAAACGCTTTTATCTGTGTTTGCTTTTGGCTAGGCATTTACTGGCAAAGGACTTGGGCACTGTGATTGAATGACTATGCCAGTTCAGTACTGCCTGTGAGCAGCTGTTTGAGATGATTTTCCCCAAACCCTCAGCCTTCTCCCACTTGAAAGTCCAGACAGCAAGGCTTCAGAGCACTGATGCTCCAGGCACCCAGCTCTCTGCAGAAGGCGAGGGAAGGATGGAAGCTGCACAGCTACTTTTTCTGCTTTTTTTGATTTTTTCTTTTAAACCAAATGGACAAAATAGCATTTTGATAACAATTGCATTCATACTGAATGAAAATGCTGACTGTTAAGGCTAATATCCATGAAGAACATTGTTGTAGGAAGGGTTTCCAAGAAGAGTTCTCAAACCAAGTTTCTCTCTTAGCGGCCTAGGCTACAGCTAAGGTATCTCAGTATAAGGGTAATATTTTTGGAGGCAGTGGGGGATCAGCATAAGAGTCATTTATCTTAGTTAACTGTAACATCTAGCACTAAATCAGACATCCTACTTAAAAGCAGGCATTAGATACTCTGACTTTTGACTCTAGTAGGTGAAATTTAAGCTCCAAATGTCATATTTAAACTCCTAAATATAAGTGGCCTGTTTTTCCAGGGTGTTAAGCATGTGCAATGCCTATTGATTTCAATGAGAAATGTGGATGCCTGTCAACCATTTTGGAAAACCAGGCCACTGCATTTAGTCATTGATACATAGATTCCTAACTTTTAGCAGCCAGGTTTGAGACCTTTTCTAGCTTCATGCAGTTCTGCTTTAGCTTTAGAAGAAACCCACTTCCATGAAGTGAACCCTTAAGTACCCTTGGCTTACTCCCTTCCAGCCCTATCTTGCATGCTGTGGTAAGTATTCACTTAAGGCTGATTTTGTAGAAGCAACAAGAAAACCACATAAATTTAAAATACTACTTTTTTTATGCCGAAGAAATAATTTCATAAATATTTCAAAGAATGTTCCTTATGGAGAGAGTGACCTCATTTTTATACAACAATTAATACTGAGGCAGAGGGGAATTTGTGCTGCAGAACTGTTCTCTGTAGTACAGATGACACGTTTCAGTGGGAAAGGCGAAGTTAAATATGTAGTCAAGTTGAATACAAACACTGGGTTCCAGCCATATTTGGACTGTATCACAAACTAAGTGACACTAGAAAATTAAAAATGAGCACTGCTTCTCTGCTGTAATCTAGATTTATTGTGCTAATCCCACATGACGTTTGATGAGAAAGGAACAGGAATGGATGTAGCAGGAAAGTATGTGTCAGGTCTGTGATAGATTGAATGTACCAACTGTTCAAACACAGTCCTACTGCAGGGACAACTAATATAAAGGAAAATAAATATGCGTTAACCCATATAGTTTACACTGACTCAGCATTAGCCACAGTGACCAAAATATTTTCCTCCTAGGACACTCATTTATATGTTAGAGCTATAAATGCAGCCAAAATTTCCTTTCTCTGACTCAAATAATGGCACAGGCTTTCAGTGGACATAGCCTTAATCTTAGACTTTCTGAGAGAATTAGCAGCATGTGTTGCTTGCATACATCTCCTTGCCATCTGTGGATTCTTTAGGTTCAAAGGAGGCAGCAAATACATTAACACTCAGGGAGCCATTTTGATCTTGAAATCTTAAAGTGGGAAGCACTTATAGAAGGTTACACTTACAGTCTAAACCTTCACACTGGAGTGAATGATGTAGATTAGATGTCCAAAGATGGGTCAACAGAAATAGAAAATTGATTAGACATAACTTAGAGAGAGCAAGGGTAACATGGGGGCAGAGAAGATGGGGTTAGGGATGTTTTGGAGACCAAAGGATGTGGCAGAAGGAGAACTGTCTTTATTTAAAGGAGAACTTTTGTTTCCAAGGGATAAATCCAAGCTTCAATACATACATTGTTCTGCACACAACTTTCTGACCAGCGGTTATTCAGGCTCTGGGTACATTCCCATCTGGAAAAGAAGTTACGCTTCTTCCCTCGGTATGCCCCTGGGTTCTTGTGAGTCCGCTGTCACTTGCTGAGAGGTGGAACTGCACAGGACCAGTCAGGTGAGCAGGGAATAGGTGACAGCAGGGCTGCTTTCAGCTGCTTAACACAAGGCACTGCCAGGTTACTCAGTGAAAGGGAAATCTAGAACAACAGTGATGTGGGCTTGGCATGCTGAGAATCTGGTTGCAATTTGACACTTGTATTTAGTGGCAGGATTTCTATTTAGCTAGCTAAAATTGTTTACAGTGGTGTAAGAATAGCTCAGAACAGATCACACACCCATTTTCTTGACTTTTCAGACACAGCCATAATGTTTTAAACACAGGTGTTGGGCTCAGTGTCATGTCTTTGACAATGTACACAACGAACCCATGACATAGTCATAACTGGATCCTAAATGAACCTGTGCAATAAACATGCCCAAGCAAACAAAAGGAACATATGGGGTGCTGCTGGGGCTGGTTTCTGGTTGGTTGTAAAACAAAACCAAAGTGAGCACCACTCATAAACTATTTAAAGGAGACGCAGCTGCAGTCTGCATCTTCACTTCCCCAGCCTGGCCCAGCTGCACAGACCCTACTCACCACTGTTTCTTGGCTGCGGTAGAGGAGAATTTCTCAGGAAGCAGCCAGTGCATTAAGAGCTTTGCCACATCCAGTGCATTAAGAGCCTTCCACATCCTCCTGCAGCTGCCAAGGGGCTGGCACCCCCCTTCAAGGCACTGCTCCGCAGTCCTAGCAGAGGAGCAGCAGTGCAGGATGCCTGTCTGCTGCAGCAGACACGCAGCCCAGCTTACAGAGCTATGACCCCCACTGCCACCACAACACAACCTGCCTTGGGGATGGGCCTGCAGCTGAGCCCAGATCCCATTTGTGGTGAGACTGGAGCACAGCCCCTCACCTTGAATGTTCTCCAATGCACATGTAAATCAGCACAGGTTAGTCCCTAAAAGACCAGGCTTCTTTTGTACTGTTTATTATATTGTAACAGATCTCAGGCTCCTGTGCAAAAATTTTGTACTGGTGGAAGAAGATGGATGGAGCTATTTTTCCATAGCTGCTGAAGCAGCCCTTCGGGAGCTGTCACTCTGGCCAGGTAGCTCAGTAGCTGAGGGTCTCCAGGCTGGCCAACTTTAACCAAACCAGCTGTCCACTGTGTCCAAGGGCACCAGGTGTACTGCTTGCACACTGGCTGTTAGGGCAGCCAGTCTGTTGCACAGCTGATGCAGCCTGGATCCCTGGGATTTGCTGCCTGCTGCCTGAGTCAGTATTGATACTACAGGCAGCAGTAGGGGTGTGGTAACCCAGGTCCTGCCTCTGCTCTCAGTGCTCTTTTATGCCAGATATTCACACATATGTGACAGGGGACATATGTTTTACTAAAGAGCTGACATGAGTTTTGACACAATAAAAAAAGTGGAAGAATATCCTGTGGAGGAAACAGGAAAGGAAGGCCAAGAATAGCAAAAATAAAAACAGGCAGTTCTACACATAGATTTTGTGCACTGTAAGCACTGTAAGCCAATGTAAGCATTGGCAGATTGTTGCTTTGAGACATTTGTATTTCTCCTGATTGCTTTGGTGGTGTTATCAGCTTTAAAGATGTCAAAATGAAGTGCATATGGAAGAGGTTTGTAAGGGACCATGCAGTGGCTTCATAGATTTGTCCAGAGACTTTATTTGAGGACACAAAGGAGAAGACAGCTAGCAGTTATAGGAGGACAACTAATCAATAGAAGAGAAAGAGATGGTTAGATTTTGATGTGTTTTACAGGGATTTGAAGCTTATGTGAAGAGGGTGTACTGGGTGGGCAAATTGGTTAACATTAATGGACCTCTGGGAGGATCTGGAGGAAGTAGCAGGATGGCAGAATCACCTAGCATACAAACATACACACAGCTCAAGAAAGAGAAGTGCCAATAAGGTGCCCCCAAGGTGACCAGAAGAACTCACTGAGGTTGCTAAACATGAACTGGGCTACACTAGCTAAATACAAAAGCATAGTGTTGCTGGGGGACCATGGGCTCTGTCCTTTGATCCTATTTTCACTGTGTTATCCAGTTTATTACTAGTTGGCATATACAATAGATGTTGCAAGTTTTTTTTTTAATCTGTTTTAAGCCTAGTTGTCAGTTAAATAATCAGGAAAATCATGGGGTTTAAATCTAATTTCACAAATAACTTTTAAAAATAAACGTATAGATTTTTCTAATTGAAAATCTGTCACCTTAGTGTAGGCTCATGAGGCTTCCAGTCACATTTATAAAAAGGTGTTTAATAAGAAGGCACATCCAGTTATGACTGTAGTCTGACTTACAGAAAACCTCCCTGAGATAATATGAGTCAAAAGAAGCCACTAGGTCTTCTCTTTCGCTGCATGTACACGTTGATACAGTACAAGTGAAAAATGAGTTTCAAGATTCAAATAGAAGATAAAGTACCTTTCATTTGGACAGTATAATTTTGCAGGATTTCTCTCATAACCTGTGAAAATTCATGCCTGTCAGTTCCTTCCTCAGAAAGCTTGTCCACACAGACTCAGAAGTAATCCGCTAATGAGCAATATAAGTGTGGTAGAGTAAGAAGGAGGGGGTTTTTATTTTCAGCTTTCTTAACACCATATGTTCACTTAATCCCACTCTTCATTTAGTTAAAGGTAATCCCTGAGTACTTGAGAACAAATTACATTCAAACATACATTATGTGTATGGGTGCATCTGTATATAACACTGCACATGTGTCTCAGGCTAAGAGAAATCACTGGTAGCAAAGGCAGTTGAATTTTCCTATACAGATGCTCCCAAATTATCTACCTCAAAAGTACACATTAAGAGTCAAGAAGGAAATTTTCTCTGAAAGAATTACTAATGAGGATTGCTTGGATTTTTGCTCATCAAATCTTGAATAAAAATCTTCAAAGTTATTCTGAAGTGCCATTTAATTTTTTCTACCTGATCACTAAAATTATTCAAAAATTCATGACAGCTCTCTCTGATAAGTCCAGAAACATCACACAGACCACATTAAACATGCCAAAATGTTTATTTTCCACTTTTCAATTCAGAATGGGAGTTTTAAAATAAATTGCAGCAATTTCAAAATACAATTAGAGAAATGCTAAAATTCACTGTTCAAAAATCTACTGTCTAGTTATCTACAGCTATTCAAAAAAAGAATCTGAAACTTCCCATAACTATTTTTGTCACTCACTGAAAGAACAACTGCACCAGTTTAAACTACTTCTTTTAAAAAATGGTAACAGTCCAGCTAATGTCACTTAAGTGGTCAAGATAGAAATTCCAGTAAATCCTAATGCATGATTTACAATATATATGTCAAATATTTCACATATGCATAAAAATGACAGGAAAAAAATAGTTCTGCTCTGTGAACATTTGGTACAGTTAAATAGCAGGGAACTTCTGGAGAAAGCTGTACTTTCTACCTGGTCTTGCAAGTTAATTAGTACCAGCTGTCTCCTGAAATGAAAAGTTCATTTGAGCAGGTCACTTTCCAGAACGAGATCTGAGGACGAGATGTAGCTGAAGATACTTGGGAAAGAACAGTTAATAGCAACTGGAAAAACAAACCAGTGCCAGCACTGAGTATAGCAGAGATGTGTCAATCCATCTCTGCAGCTCCAGAAACTGTCATATTGTTGCAGTACATCTACACAAAGCTCCTCCTGCAATTACGGCCAGTGGGTTTGACTGAATATCCCTCTTTAAGAAAAGGAAACTAAATGTAGTCTTCTGGATTTTCACAGTGATCTTTTTTGAAGATCCAGAATTGAGCGCTCTCTCAGGCAGCAATGTTATTGACAGCTCTGTTTTATTGCGCATTGATAGAATCATTTACATTTTGAGAATTATTAAATCAGATCTAGCAGGTAATCATTCTGTAATGAGCACTAATTGAATATAAGTATTTGATCTGGAAGGACATTTCAACATTTTCAACATTTACATTAAAATGCCCTTTTTCTACCTCAGTAAGCAAAAGATACCACTTCTGAAGTGAGATGAAAGAGCATTTTCAGTGTAAAATGAGAAATGTTGTCATGGAGGAAGTAAAAATAGATTAAAAGTAATGTGACAGGTAAATGACTTCTTGTTGCTTCTTTTAAGCCTTACTCTGTAGTGGTAACCTAGATAACATGAACACCAAAGACCTTCTGAGAAGAGCTTTCCAGCCTGACCCAGAGAAATGCCTAATTCAGGCCCCTGGGTTATCCTGGGGCTCTTGCAGTTTGGTATCAAGCACAGCCTTTATACCTAAACAGTCAGTAAAGCCATATCAAGAAGATCATTGCAAGAAGAGAAGAACTTTTCAGGAAAAATTTGAATTAAGAAGTAGAAGTAGCAAGTAGAAGCAAACTGAGTTTCTTTTCCCACCCCACTCTGCCACTTATCTCCCTCAGGATTTTAAACACGTTGTGGAGTTGATTTTTTTAGGTAAAGCAGTGGTTCTCAAGACTGCAAAACTTCTGGTATTCTTCTGTCATTTCACTGTGATGTTAATGACCAAACCTCTGCCATTATGCTATGGCAATGGGATCTTTTGAAGTGGTGTGGGATGTTTGCCACTATGCTTAAAACTCTAGTGTTGTTTAAATAAATGTGTGGAAAATAATCACTATTTGTATTTTAAGTGACTTATGTGCCAAAACCTCAGCATTTTTATGAATGAGTAATCTCATAGTTTTCAGAGACATCACTCCAAATCAAAGATAAACACTGTATTTATTTGTAGAGCTGTTTGTAAAATTGTTGCCATAGCTTTGGCTTCTTTTTTAAGCCACACTTACCCTGTGGTGACCTCTCCAAAAACTGACCATAACAGAGTCAATGTCTTCTACTTCAGCATTTGTTTACATCATCCCCCTTCCTGTTGTTGGCACCCCATTCTAGTTTATGTCACTTTTTTCCCCGCATTTTCCCAATGGCCATTTTCCAAATCATCCTCACCACTGATATTTTTAATCTTATTTTTAAAGTTACAGTCAGATAGAAAAGTACTGGTTCTCCTGTCTCCAAGAACATGATGAAAAACCTTGCTTTACAAATCTGCTGTGATTGGGACCCACACTGACATTATTTTCCCTTGTAATCATATTAAGTCAGCTGAAAGAAAAAGAAGGGCAGCAAGAGAGTATTAATAGATTTTTGGGGGGTGTGATAGATCTTAAGCCTGTAAGTGTGCTGCAGAAAATCACTCATTTATTTGCCTTTCAGAAAGAACCTCTAGAAATAGAAGCATTTTACATTATTTTGTTCCTAAGGATATAAAAATACATACATTCTAATTGCACTTTGGAGAAGAAAGATTAATAAAGACAACTGCGCCATTCCCCATTAGTGGAAATGCCTGCAGTTAACCTGCCTCAAGCACTTTCAATATCACTGAATCCCTTGGGTGGGATTTTCCAAAGTGCCAGCATTAGCTCAGCCCTGCTCCCATTAAAGTCAATTACTGACTTCAGCCTGGGAGGAGAGTCCAGAGAGTCCCCATGGTGCCCTGTATGTTGGAAGATCCTAATCTCTGTGTGTGCTGTTCCTTCCGTATTTTTATGTGCGTGGTTGCACAGGTGCTCAGATACATTCATGAGGGCCACAGTTTGCCTCAGAGGGCCTAAAAAGGAGCCAGAAAGTTAACTGTGCAGAATAAAGGGTAATGGAGGGTAGTACAGATCATGGAGGCAAGGTGAACTTCACATAAAATGAAATTTCATCAAGTGTGTAGTGAAGTTAGCTAATTGCAGCCTCTATGCCCCAATTCATAGAGCAAAACCTTCCAGATCATGTTTTCAATATGATTTCACACAGTATTATTTTCTATCTATGGAATCCAATTGTCATGGGCAGTCATCAAGGCAAAGAGTTTAGTAGAATTAAAAAAGGGATTTAAGAAGCTTTGTGAGCAAAGACAACATTTGCAGCTGTATGCACTAGATTACAACAATGCAGGGGACAAACAAGCTTCCTGCTTCAGCAGCATAAGCTGATTGCTTTGAGGGTCAAGAAGAAATGGTTTTTTGGCATGTGTTAGACATGCTGATTTACTGAGATGTGTGATGGGGTGGTTTGAGTCTTCATTAAAAGGAGTGATAATGATAATCAATGCTATAGATAGATTATTTACCAGTCTGCAATGCTGACATTTCCATTAAAAGAGCATCAATAGTAAGTTTGTAATGAAGTCCCCTCCCAAACAGGGGACTGATTTGGCAATGATGAGAGCAGAACTCAGACCCTGGCTAGGATCAAAGTTTCCTTTCTGATTCCAGGGAAGTAACTTATTCTCTGATCACCTGAGAAATGGAAAGAAAATGAATGCTTCTCTAGTTCTTAGAGGTGGAATGAAGGGAAGATGCATATAGAAAAGAGTGGTTATATTTCCATCCACAGACATTCTGCGCTTTGGATTCAGAGCTGTCATCTCACTGTAGTTCAGGAGTACTTTAGCTGGAATTAGTCAAGATTTTCTCATTTACACTGATTAAAAGAGTTCAGAAAATGGTGTTTACATTCCAGTGTTTGTGGTGCTCCTCTGAACTTGTTCCCACATGCAAATAGCAGCAGCCTTCCCTAACAACAGTAGCCCTGAGAAAGCTTAGTGGCCTTAACCTAGAGCATGAGGAGTTTCTGCAATGGATTGTCTATCATGCTGGCTGCCTTGAAACCCCAGAAGCTGCTGTCCAAGTCTGCATTCCTATTACAGGATACTGTTGTCAGCTACCAGTTGCTGCAAGGTCAGAACCCTTCAAGACATCCTTGTTTATGAACAGTAGACAAAATCTGAGAAAAGACATTTTTAATCTAAGTCTGGATGAGCTGAATTATTGATGTTAATGGCTATGGGTGCTATACCTGTTGCTAAGAAATACTATAATACTTTGTCGTAATTCCCATTTGGAAATGCCATTATAGCTAGCTGAGCAGCAGTAGGTACAGTATAGGCTGAGTAAGCTATTGATGCACAGGAAAGGCTTTTAAATGATTTTGTACCTTGAACCCCGTAGTTGGCAAAAAAATTCATAAAGGAGCAGGTGAAAAAAGTCAGACTGCTCTTCTCCTTGCTAGAGCTGACAGGCATCATAGGTGCTCAAGGTTCTATGACGGGATAGTTGCATGTATATATAGACGTACCTGTATATGTACACACATATAGTTTTGATTGACAAAGTCTGGATCAGACCCAGCTGGTCTTCACCAAAATGTGAAATTTCTACTGCACAAGTCATTGAGCTTTCTTAGGTCCAACAAAGCAATCAAGATGAGAGTTGTTTTTTGTTAATTTTAGGCTCTCATATTTCCAGCCTTTGCTTGATGTGTCATTTATGGGAATTCCCCCAACTGTCTAATGAGCCAGAAGCCTATGTAACCTTTGTTTATGGTTTTTTATTCACAATTATTTAAATACAGAACATAAAACCTTTGAAGGATTCAAAATTAAACTCAGCTGCCAGCAGTGCTTAGCTATAAGTAAAACTGAGATTGATAGACAGCATTTGGGGAGAAGAAAGGGTCATTAGCCATGGAGTTATTGCCCTGATTTAAAAAATTATCCATTTTATCCTTTCTTATTTCAATGCAGATATACATTTAAGCTGACCTTTTAACCTACTCAAAAGGCTTCACTGTTTTTATTAATTCATTAACTGTTAATTTTATTGGCAGATGTATGACTAGATTTCCTGTATTACTTTGAAAAGCTTACCCAACGTCTGCTGCAGGTATGTACTGTTTCCTTGGCCTGGAGGATGATTTTACATTAGTAACTAACGTATGTAATTGGATAGTGGTTCTGTAGGATCTGGTCCTCAAGCTTAAAATGGTCTAGCTCTGATCTCTACCCTACATTAAATTAACTCTGTTGTGTATTGTCTGCTCAGGCTCAGGGGCAAGTTAGCAAGTTTGATATAAAGGAATATTTCCACGTGCCAAAAGCAGAGTTTGCAGTAGTCAGCTGCAGGCTCTTTTTCCTTTTGGTAGAATTTCATAGCTGAGGATGTGAAGTTTTGCACACTTCGTGGCCATGCAGTTCCTGAGCTGCAGTGGTGCAGAGCATGACTTGGCAGCACTTCTGTGCTGGGTCACCTGCCATGGAGCTGCCAGAAGGAACCTGGCCCGGGCACACCCAAGTTGCTCCTTGTATTGCCCGTGCACTCCCTGTGCTTCCTCCATCCATCTCAAGTCTGCTTCTGGGGGAGGTGTTGTCATTCTAATCCCTTCAGGGTCATGGAGGATCAGTAGGAAAGTGTGGTGGGATTAATACAACCTGGAGACAAGGTCTAAACCTGCTGATAACATCAGATTCATAGTCTCTACCAGCTCACTCTCACTGCTGATACAGAGCAAGTGCAGAACAGCACTGAAAACAGAAGTACTTATCACTTTTATTAAATAATGTGAGCCCAGACACTTTTTAATCGGGGAACTTCCACAAACTATGAAGCAGTGTATCAGTAGCAGTCTAGTATTTCGAATGGTCAGATTAAAAATATTTAGTAGAAGACTACTGTAGTTTCGGAATGCATGTGGTTTTATTCCATATTGATAATTTATATATTTTTGCACCTGTAACTTTGACCTCAGCTTGTCTGGAATGTTGTTAAATGGCAACATTTTATTATGTTGTCCAGAATTTGGAAGTGATTACATGCTAAGGCGAATTTAAATAGCAAAGATCTTTTGCTAAATGTGTTACAATTATATGGGTGAACTTTGTCTTTCCACTTACTTAATTGTATGTATACATGAAAAAAAATTTCTCCATGTACTAGCTTGTATTTTAAACAGCTCTTCATGTTGCTCTTGACCAAGCTTGTAACCTCATTGGCAAATTACTGGTAACAGCAGTAAAACAACTAGCATCATTTTGAATAATGGTTCACATTTATGGAAAATACTGTGCTTTAACTGACTGAAGTTTTGTCTCTGTCAAATACTGACAGATAAAACCTGATGTAAAACATGTCTGTGCTCTGTCACAATAGACAGCGGTTCTAGCACAGGGGAGACGCATGTTCCCCGCGGAAGGCAGCGTGGATGCCACCTCTCCTGCGCCGTAAATTGAAGCCCCCAGGCAATAAACGGTATTTAAGCGAACCTCTTCTCCCACAGCACTACTTGCAGTAGCAAGCAATGCGTTTTATTCCATTTTGTAAATAACTTTTAAAAATGTGATCTCCGCCCTGAAGCTGTGGCAGGATGAGAAACGGGGGCAAACTCTCGGCCGGGGCAGAGCGTAGCCGAGGTGGCGCGGTCCGGGGCTGGCCGAGGGTCAGCCGGACACACGACCGAGGATTTCGGTAGGATTTGGTAATTTGCTGCCAACAGAAACCTTCGGTGATCGGAACGGGGAACGTCTCCCAGCGCCTTTACCTGCGGACGGAACCGCAGCTCCAAGCTGCCTGGGGCGCGGGCAGCGCCCGCCGAGAG
>VZRN01005202.1:977411-1058372 GCA_013397935.1 Dasyornis broadbenti | reverse complement strand
GGCGCTGGGGCGGCAGCGGCTTGTGGGGAGCGGCGTCTCCGCTGCCGGGCAGGGACGCGCCGGGCGGAGGCGGTTCCGCGCTCGGCGGAAACAAGGAACGGGAAAGGAAGGGAGCGGCGAAAGGAACCGGTATCACCGGCCACCATTGGAGACGGCGGGAGCGGCAGCAGCAGCAGCAGGAGGAGCAGCAGCCGCCGCCGCCGCCGAGGGGGTCTGCGGGCGGAGTGGACCCGGGTGCCGCCGCCGGCAGCGAGCGGGAGCGAACCCGGCGCCTCGCCCCTCTATTCTGTGGGGCGTCGCCGCTGCCCGCCGGGGCTCCCCGGGAGCCGGGGCGAGGTGAGTAGCGGAGCCGCCTTCGTGTCGCTCTTTTCTGGGGGGCGGCGGTGGCAGAGCCGGCGGGCGGCGTTTCCTGCCTCGTCTCCTCGGCCCCCTCGGCACCGCCGGGGCTGGGCCGGGAGCACCGGAGCGAAGGGGTGCGGGAGGGGCGCGCATTTACCGGCCCGCGCTTGTGCTCTGCGCCCCTCCACGCCCCAGACACCATCGGGTGTTTCTTTCCAGAGAGGCTCTGCTGTGCGTGTGACTGGTGGAGGCTTCTTGTATGTGTGTGCCCCCCGGGTTTTCCCCGAGTGAGGCATGCCTCGGAAGAGGCTGGGAAGTCAGCCGGGGATGCGCGAGGGATGTAGTGTGTGGTATGCAGACAATGTCAGCTTGGGTGAGTCTCCACCCTGTGCAGCCGCAGGCAGTCGGGTCCCCGGCGCAGGCATCGCCGAGGCGCACGCTGCCACCCGCGGAACAAAACGCGTAAATCCTCGTTCCTGGCGTAAGAAGGAAAGATGGGTTAAACACCAAACCCCCAAACCTGAAATCTTCTAAGCTTTTTAGCTGTACGACTTACTGAATGCAAGCTGGTTTGCGAAGAGCCTCCCAAGCAAGCTTGATGTCTCCATTGGTTTTCATGAAACTGGGAGAGTGGTATATTATTTTTTCTGCATGGGGAAAATCATTGGTGGTGGGAGGGAAAGGAGGAGTGTCTGTATACACAAGGGTCACATGACCTTGTAAAATTCATATGGCTATACTTATTTTTCTCCTCCATTAATGCTGGTTGTCTTAAGAAGCCAATGACTTACCTGTTCATTTTGGAAGATTTTATTTCTTTCGGATTTGTTATCTTGTGGGGCAAAAAATAATCCCACGTGTGTTTGGACACTCTCTCTGCATTTTATATTTTTTACTAGTATTTTATATTTTTACTGGGCTGTTGGTGTTTAGGAGGGGATGAACAGCAGTATATGTAGTACATTTATTTTTTACTGGTGGATTACAGGTACACTGTATTTGGCAAAAGTAAACTATTTCATATAGCTGGTATATGTTACCATTCATGTGATGTATGAATGTTTCATGAGACTGGAGAATCACACCTACTCCATTTTGAACGAATTGCTTCTTTTTGTATGTTCCCCCTAGTGCCCTCCAGACATGGATACATTAGCTTGTTAAATACCTTAGAACAGAAAAATTAATTGATGAATGAATTATAGATGTTTATTGAAACCATATGTCTAAAACAACAAATATTCCAATTTTATTGTCTTTAATCAGCTTTTCTCTGCTGAGAAGTTTCCTGTTAAAATAGAGGAACAGGAGAATTACTTGATAAATCATCTTGATGAACAAAAGTATAAATCTTAATCTAGGGAATACTTTCCACATAAGTTATATAAAGATCGAGACACATCCAAATTTAATACACTGATATCATTCTTGAGTGGGTGTGGTGGATAGTGGAATACAGCACTGCTTTTCTGCATCTAAGTTGGTATGTGGTTTTTCATGTCACTGGGCAATACTCAAATTGCCATACAGAAATCCATGTTATGGAAATTTTTTGCATTCATACCACAGAAAGGTAAGTGGTACTAAGGAATTTATTTATCACCTTCCGACAATTTTCATTTTCAGATAGATACTTCCTTAAAATGGCTTTGTTTTTATACTCAGATGACATGCAGTGAAGCATCCTTCTATCACTGCTTCTCTGACTCAGCATGTGGTAACACTGAGAAAGGTATTACTAAGAGATAAACCACAGTTCAGGTGTACCAGCTGTTAATCTCTTGAAAGAATATAAAAAATAATGTGAAAGAGAACACTGACAAATTTTATATGATCTTCAATCTGTCTTCCTTGCATAGTATCTTGAGACTGCTGCCTTGAGGTTTGAATTTAAAATAGTTTCTTTACCGTGGAGTAGTGTATTGACAGAAATGGTTTTCAGCTTCCTGTGTGTTTCAGCCTGTTCCTTTCTTAGTAAAGTAAGGCCTGGTACAGAGAACACCTGTTAGTTTGTAGTGTGTGAGACTGCTGCAAAGTTGACATATTGAGTAAGTCCTCATAAGAATTCAAAAGTATCTTTGATAATTGGCAGTCACAGATTTTGAGTGAGTACATACATGGAATGTTTTCTACCTTTAGGAATGTCTACACGGTTAGGAAATGCCAGTAAAGAAACTTGCGCTGCACTTGCCTGCTCTGATTGTTTTTCAAATTAGCAAGGGATTTAAGTTTCTTCTTGTCAATCTGCAAGTCTTACCAGCACTTTAAAAAAGTGTTCATTGAAAATGGTGTATTATTTTTTGTATGTTAACACTAGAAATTAGTAATAACTGTCCACTTAAACGTATCAGTCACTGTGAGAAAGAACTAAAATTCATTAATGATAAAGATTTCTTATAATCATCCATAAAAGGAAGTCTTATAAAGACTAAGAAAGGTGTCTACAGAATATTTTTATGCAACTTGATCCACATATATTGACTGACATTTTCTGACATTTCAATGAATTAAAGTCACTTCTCTGGTTTTTTTCCAAGTAGAAGTTTTAGTAATTTTCTATGTCCAGCTTTAGTGGAAGTGTTTCATGTAAGATGTTAAATAGATTGTTTATTGAACTTGTATTTTAAAATATGTCTGTTAGTGAAGAGTTCTTGAAATGTGTTGTTCTGTGAGCTACCACTGTATTTGACAGGAATTGTATGGAGGAAGGTGATGCACATGAGAATTTGAAACTGGCCTGATGTTTAATATTAGGAAAATAATTTTTTGCCGTCTTATATCATAATAACTTAGATGGATTTTAGGGGAGTGGGGAAGGAATTCCAGGGATGATATAAAAATAGTTAGTCACAGAACATAACTTTTACCTGCTACTGAATTTCTAGTCTCAAAAATTCGTCAGAATAATTTAAACAAATGTTATCGAAAAGGTAATTGAATCTTCATTGCCTCTGGTCTTTTCAAGAGAGCACTGTGAAAGGTGAAAGTTCTTATAAATAAAGAATATTATAGTGAGTCTGGTGAGGTAACTACTATCCACAGTAGTATAACTGTTATATTTACTTAAGTAAATATTTTAGTGTTCAAGAGCTCAGGCTGCTGATAAAAATGCACCAATGTTGCATAGTGCAAATGGTGAAGTGATTATTATTCTCATCTTCTGTGAAAATTATCTGAATTATCATCCCTAATTGCAATATTAACACTTGTACTGTTCTAATTATTGTTTGACGTCTGCTGAAATGGTCATGTACGGTGTGAGGGTGTCACAAGTGTTTAGAATGCCAAGTTGTGTTCATATACAAACACCTTACAGTTTCCTACTGTTTACTACAACAGAATAGCTGATACTTACCAGATCAGGTTTAGAAAGAAATAGGAGCAAGAAGTGACATAATTCTCCAGTTATGTGGCTGCTAAGTTTTATTACTTATGTCAGTATTGCACTTTCATCTAAAAAAGTCTTGGAGAGGTTCCATATAGAACCTGATCATTTTGCTCTAATGTAGATATGAAGTGGAAAAAATACGCTGTCTAAAATGCACATACAGAAAGGGGCTGGAGGGAAACTCATTGGCATCCTTCATCTTCTCCGATAACTTCACCCTTCAGAAAGCTTTGGGAGCAGGTGTAGGGGGCCTGGCAGAAACTTCTGTTCCTGTGATAGTGAGAGCTGAAGTCCACTGCCTACTGCTGGCATGGGGTCCTTTGCTGCTGCCAGTGCGGTGGTTGTCTCATTGTCCTTCCCTTTTACCAAAGACTTAGCAGTTTGCTGTTTTGGTAGGACCTGTAGTATTCCTGCTGTCTTTTTGTCCTTAAAACTTGGTTAAAGTAAATTAAATAAAGTGGAATTGTGCTGTGCTTACAGTCGAGATGTGCCATAAAGTTATGTCTTGTAGTTACTTTAATTGTTGCCTTCTTGGCTCTTCCAGTAGGAAGAAACAGTTTGCTCCCCAAAGAAAAGCTCCAAGTAGAGCTTGTTGCTTGATATATGGGTGGATTTCATCTTGATGCAAGTTCTGTCACCATGTTACCACTTTTCTGCCTTAAGAACAGCCATATGTAGTACAGAAAAGGTAGTTTATTCTGTGTGATCATAGTCTTAATGTTTCAACTTGGTTATAGACTCCTGGTAAAATTGGTCCCCTAAATTAAAACTGTTGACGAGCAAGTAGTTTCTACTTCTGCTGTTGTACAGTCATGTATCGGTGATTTGTGAAAAACTCTGCAAGTTCTTCGAGGCAGTACTGTAAACTTGTCAAGGGTTACTCTGTGCAAAATTATACTTCATCTTCTGAAATCCAGTTGGCCATGGTAAAAGGGAAAGTGTTTTCAGAAGTGTCCAAAAGACTTAATTGCTAACCTTACTGAAATTGTCATCGGCAAATTTGCACTATCTGCTTGTAAATTTGTATTTTAAAGGCTATATCACTGAATAGTGTTAGAAGTACAAATAACGAGTATGTACCAGGCATTGATGATAAAACAGTCCCATCTCAAATGATTGAATTCTTACTCTGATAGCATCTTTACAGTTAAATACCTTCAATATATGTAATAAAATTGCCTACTGAGTTAAGTGCAACATCAAATGTTGAGTAAGTTACTGCATTATGTAAAAAATGCTAACTTTACAACATAGAATTCATAATGTGGGCTTTTTTGTGTGTGTGTAATTTTATTCTTCTTGGAACTTAGAGATTATGCTAAGACAGTTTTGCCCAACTGTTTTGTTTCAATCAGTGATGAAAAAAGCCCTAGTGCTTTTTTGACATCGGTGGATTTCTTTTAAATAATTCCTTCAATTATCGTGGTGAAATGTTCTATGTAAAATGCTGATTTGATTGCTTAAATCTCTGGGAAAGTATATTGAAACTATGTTTGACAGATTTTTCTCTCTGTCAAAGGGCTTGTAGATTTGTAGTGGTACTCTTACGTTTAACTGTGAAGTTGTTGAATTGCTCCTTGTGATACACCTGTAGTGAATAGATGTGATGAGATGTCACCAATAGACCTTGAGTTGCTATAGAAGACAGCAAAACAAATCTACAGGTTCTTTGAAAGAAGTAAAGTTCCCCATGTGTTGTTTATATACTTATTCCAGTCGTTAATCTCTGTACAGATGCATTTGCTAAGCCTGGAATAGTCCCTGCTTACATCTCTGCCAGTGCTGACCCAGTCTCAAGATCTCTGTGTTCCACTCAGTGAGTTTTTCTTTTCCTCGTACGTCCCTTAATGAGAGGGTATTAGTAAGAGCAGAAGGGAAACAGTGGAGACTAGAGACAACTTTTTTCCCCCCTGACACTTCCTGGCAGAATTATCCTTAGGTAGCTTTAGAGATCACTAAACTATTGTGCATTAAAAATACTCATCAAAAAAAGCAGGGACGGGCAAGATTAAATCCATATAAATTCTGTGATCCAGTTAACCTCATAATCCACTGCATGCCAAATTGATAAAATTGAAGGGGTGATGTTTTGGGAGCTGCTGAAAGGAGAAGAGAAGCTACATCCTTCTATGCATCTTCCTAGATCGTGATTATATATTGTTTTGCAGAATTTAAGGTTCTTTTACTTCTAGGATGTAAAGGCATTTTAATAAATAAGGACAAACTCCCTTCCAGGCTGCTGTTTGCATTTTATGAGTGTTAAAAGGCACCAGTCCAGACTTTCAGAATCTGTTGTAAAAAATACTTTGCCCTGTGATTTTGTAAATAATTTCGTTTTCTTATCTAGATAACTAATGTTATCTCTGCTTATTTAGACAAGCTGCTTTACAAAACTGGGATGGGTTCTAGCTCAGTATTGGAAACAGTGAGTTTTCAGCATGCTTTGAAACACCTTTGGAACAAGACTGGTTCTTGCAGCGTAATGATAATCTTCCAGAGGTGAAATTGGTATGGGAAGCTTATTAGCTTTGCAGAAATACTGTCCTTGCATACTAATTGCCTTAATTTTAATCCCGTGGGATTTTTTCCTACTCTGTGTCTGAGCTCATTGCTTGTTACTCTTTTATGATTTAGAACAAGAAGTATTGAATTAGGTAAGAAGAGAAGTACTCTAACAAATTTGAAACCATTTCATTATGACTGTGACAGTGTTCCCTCAGGTTTTCTCGTATTGTTGCTGGAGAGTACATGAAGATAAGATCTGAAATTCTTAAATTTGTGTTAATGTTGAGACTGTGTCTACAAGAGCAAGACACCCTATGTAAAATAAATGCAATATCTACTCTACTTCCTGCAGAAGCAAGGACAGTGTTCACTGCCCAGGGAGATTTCTCACCATTGTTCTGTGGGAGGTACAATATTTATGGATAGTGTCTGGGCTTAGAGCTGCATTCTTTGGTGTTGCACCACTGGCCGTGCCTAAGCAGTTTCTCACTCATGTATGGTTGTTCTTGATTTCATCCTGACTTTCCTGGCTCATGCCTGTATAGCAATGAGGCATCTTGCATAGGATTTTTGATTCTATGCCAGAAGCCAAGCATTCCAAGCTGTCTTTATTTATAGAATCATAGAATCGTTTAGGTTGGAAAAGACCTTTAAGATTGAGTCCAACCATTAACCCAGCACTGCCAAGTCCACAACTAAACCATGCTTGAGTAAATTTCATATATATAAAGGTCATTGGAGTCTAGATGTGAGAAAAACACGCAGAAAACCTCCAAACAACCGTGCTAAACAGTTGTCCTTACCTTAGTAATTTTGCTTCTTCTTTGCTCCTTGCTAGAAGAATCCCAGTGATCTTGTTGCACCACTTAAAACTGAGTTAATCATTGTTAGAATCTATTTTGTTACACCTATGCAAGTTTAGACTTCCAAGATGTCTTCAAAGGTGACTAAAGACTTCGCATAATTGTGGTTTATAGTGCATTTTAAAAAAAATCCCCATCATGAAAAACTCATTAGGTTGTTCTGAGCCTTTAAATAAAAATGCCATACAGACCTCTGTTCTCCAAGGAAGTTGTCACTTAGGTCTTTAATGCATGACTCAAGAGAATGACCTTTTACTTGAGTGTATGGTTCTGAGTGGCTTTGACAGAAACATGGGTGACTGCACGCTGTTCCCGGAAAAGTGTCCTGCAAGCTGTGTCTCAGTGCACATTTCTAGTACTCTGGAGTTTAGTTAACAGTAGTTGTATCTGAAGGTTCTTCTAGCTATTCAATAGTGGCATTTTACTTTGGGGTGGAGGAAGGATAGTTTTCAGCCACTAGTAACCTTGCAAAGCAGTAATACTGGCTAAAACTTTATCCATCTCTGAGCATGTCACAGGTCAGGAGAGCAGTTCTACCTGAAGCTGGGTAAGAGAAGATCACTTTTTCTTTCACCTCTACTCTGTTGTGTCTATTAATAAGTAACTTAGTGATATGATCAGTTCTGTGGAACTGAAAGGCTGTTTGTCAGATTGATGTGAATGCCTGCAATAAATTCCTGCTCAGGGCAGAAGGAAAGAATTATTTTCCTGAAAAAATGTTCAGTTGTTCTAGATTGGAGACCTCTGAGATACTTTCTAAGCATAGCAAAAGTGAGAAGTCCCATTTTCAGCAATTACGTGGAAGGAGGAGGGTCCCATAGAAAAGTGTGAGTGTTTCTTCCTTTCTGGCGGTTTGCAGAGCAGAAAATGGAAACAGTAGGGAAATGAGTGAAATTTTCAAGAGGAACCGCATATCCACATCACAGTTGTTAAGAGGAAACATACAGTGCCTTTATGAAGAATACTCTGTGTTAACTCAAGTCCAATTGATAGTGCAGCATACAGCTTAACCTTCTGTGCTTCCTATCCCAGTTAAAGATCAGAGATATTCTAGTTAAAAGAGAAAGCAAAGGCCCCAAAAGCACGGTCCTTGTAATTAGCTTGAATGAAACTTTCTGTTTTGATACTGTTTATATCTATTCAGCTTGAATGTGTGCAAAAACTTCAGAAGGTTCTCTAAACATAGAAGTTTTTCTAAAAAAAAAGAAAAAAAAAGCGCTTGGGATTAGTTATTACTACTGTATAATGAATCTTAAATTATCTGTTATCAGCCGTAATGGAATATTTCAGGAATGGCTGGCGTGCATTGTGGGGTTGAAAGTCCAGCACAGAGTAAACAAAGTGTTTTCAGACTATGCACTTTCAACGTCAGTAGTGTTCCATTTTTGAAGTGTGATGACTTGGGTGCCTCTCTTTTTGCAAAGAGGTGTCAATCTTCATTCTCCTGAAGGATCAGGTAGTTAATATCTTTACAGGTATCATGTAGGAAGTTAGCTTGGATGGACTGTAAGGCCTAAAAGCTTAGGGAATGATTTTATGTGTCTATTATTTTTCTAGATTGTTTAAAAGTGTGTTAGCTTTGTGTGGCCTTTAAATTTAAAATACGTGTAGTGTAGGAAAAAAACATTGCACTTGATGCAAATTACTTTGATTTAATGTACATGCTGCCTTGCTCTCCTTGTCATGTAAAGAGTTTAAATTGAACCTGCTGTTGCTTGCTTCATGGCCTAAAGACTGATCTGAGTGCAGTGCATAAGTCAAGTTATGGTATTATTTTTCACTTTTTAAATTATTCCTTATTATTTTGTATGTCTGATGATTAATGTTTTCCACCAGTTCTTGTGAAGTGTATACTTTCTAATTTTGAAGATGGCAATGCAAATTTTGTCCTGTATGATGTGACCATGGGCCAATCTCATGTCTTTTTGTACTTTAGTGTAAAAGATGCATTAGCAAGTAATAAAATAGGACTGTATTTGCAAACCAGGACAATGTGCTTCAAAGCAATGTCTTTCTAAGACTTTATCTAGTGTTTTGATTTTGTATAGGTTAATATAACACCTTCTGAGCTTGAATTCCACTTGCATTTTTTTCTAATCTCGAAGGTACACAGTTTTCCTTTTATTTAGAAAGTATGTCACCTGAAACTAGGAGACCAAATTATTTGTTGTTGTTTTTTTTTGTTTTTCTTGTAGTTATGCTTATTATTAACTTTCTGAGATAAGGTTGATCCAGCATGCTCTTTAGTACAACTCTTGGCAGGCTGTGAGCATCTGAGAACAACATTTCTATACACATGTTCTGATGAAACATGATACAATGCTACAAGATACTGATGTGTCTTGTGTAGTACATTGTTCTTGTTACAGCTGCCTAAATCTTTTTTTTTTTCTATTTCAGAGTGACTTGAAAAACAAGATAAAGGATCAGTTGTTCTCTTATGAAAGTGTAGAAATTGCAGCTGGCCTTATGTTGTCCACATTCTTTTTGCCTTGCAGTGTGGATTTAAATATTTGGATTTACAACTGCGCATGCTTTCACTATATGATGATGTGCTCATAAGAGTTGAGGAGGCATAGCCTACTGATAGATTCAGCAGCTGCTGCTTCATTCCTAAAATGACTCCTGCTGGATT
The DNA here is from genome assembly GCA_013397935.1 of Dasyornis broadbenti. Classification (NCBI taxonomy): domain Eukaryota; kingdom Metazoa; phylum Chordata; class Aves; order Passeriformes; family Dasyornithidae; genus Dasyornis; species Dasyornis broadbenti. The sequence goes on along the minus strand of VZRN01005202.1, from coordinate 1,048,642 downwards.
GTGTTGAACTGTTGGTATTTTAGCGTGATTCAGGCGGTATTACTGATAGGAATATTGAACTAACATTTATTGAAAAGTAGGGCTTTTCTTGTTTTTGCAATATGACTAAGTATTTTGTATCTGGATATGGTGTTTAAACTATGCATCATAAATCATTGCATTTTATTGTGTCTGTTTATTCCAAGACACCCACAGTGAAATACCAAACTTTTTGTAGTATGGTGATAGCCATTGTTTGAAACAATGGTATGCAGGGTGTGAAGTTGTTTTGGGTTTTTAGTCAAATTTGGAATATGTAGATGGTTAATTAGTTAAAATATATTATTAGTTCACTTTTTCAAAAGAAAACTTAAAACTTTGGCTGGTATGACTTACTGTGGAGAGCTGTAATACTGTGATGGAGTCATCTGTTAAACTGAAGAACACAACTCTAAGGTAACTGAAGGTCCAGTAAAAGATGCTCTTAGTTTACTTAATATTTCTGCCATAATTTCTGAAGTTCTGCTTGCCTTCATAATGTGGTGAGTAACATTTCACTGGGGAGGATAGCAGCAGTCTGCTACCACAGAGGTAGCTACGTGGAACTAGTTTGAATGTGTGGTTTGAGGCTTGTATTTCAACTGTAGTAAATAGTGATGATCCTTCTATCGTTAGATGTGCATGCAGTAGCCTGGTATTTAATGGCATACAGATTGATAACGATGTAGTTTTCATATTTTTATTGCCACTGTATGCTGGTGTATTTTACAGATCGTATTTAGAAAGTATGTTTGTAACTAACTCTGATCTATTACTGTTCAAAGATGATCAAAATAAGCTCTGAAATAATATGCATGAGTTTGCATTGTGTAAAAAATCGATTTGTGCCCTCTCTGTATTGCTGAGCTTTTATAGTGTCTTGAGGAACAGACATTACTTTAAAAGAGGAAGTCAGGTCTGCCACAGAGGAAGCATTATATTATGGATTAAATACTGTCCTTGTCATCTTTGAAACACACTTTTTCTGCTCTCATGTTACAGTCATCCTTTTTTAATTCATACAGGCTTCCTGTCCTCTAGTTGAGTTGCAGACAACAAGTAGTTTTGAAAGTTGTATATGTAGTTCTCTTGTCCTTTTTTTGCGAATTGCTCTTGGAATGTTTGCTTCTGAAATGCTTCTTGATTTGAAACTGGATAGGTAGAAGAATACTTTTTTCTGTTCTCAGTTCCTTCCTGTACTCAGGTTTATGTTTGTACGCATGCTCTCAGATGTCGGTGGCTAGAGCTGTTCCACGGGAGGTATTCTGTCCACTGAAAGCTGGGCAGGATACTGTTCTTGGTGTTCACCATCTCAAAATGCACACGGTAGGAAGTTGGATAGTGTTTATGAGCTATGCTAGTCCTGTGCTTTGTGCATATTCTGCTCAGCTGGCATAAATTCTTAGATGATGCAGACAAATTGAAAAAGGGGCTGAGAACTTGGTTTTTGTGACTTGACTGAATTTTTTAAAAGAGGGGTTTTTAACAGTTAGGAATAATAGAGCTGGAAAGAGGCACTGTTAAAATTGAGCTGACTGCTTAGCACAAAGGCTGTGAATGATTCCAGGGGTATATTGCTGTTCTAATTGTTTTCTACTGAAAGAAGGTTGTGACATCAGATGACAAGTTGAGACCAGGAACAAGGTCTTAGGATGCCTCCCATTTGGTTTTTACAAGTATTGCTTTTTGAATCATGCTGTGGGGCACACTCTGGCTTGTGATTGAGCTGTTTCATTTCCAGAGCCTGTAACTGGTTGCACTGAACGGAAAGAGACAGTGCCTTCGACACACTGCAAACAGCCAGGCATGGACTCCTGGTAGGCATTCTCAGTGGTATTGCCAGGGGACCAGAGGCACCCAGTTCCCTTAATAAGCATGGAAGTCCACTGGCAGCTCTGACAGAGCAAATGCTACTTATAGCATGCAAGCACCTCATTGTTGAGTCATTCCCTGCTGATTGTTCTAACTACTGGCCGTTAAATAATGAGGTTTGGCTAGTTTCTTGACTAAAATTGCCACGTGCACGTTCATGCCCAGGCTTTCAAAGAGTGGTTATTGCACTAACTTTTCACTGGTTACAGTTATGTCAGAGCTTTTGCTACATTGCTGTGTAACCAGACCAGTATCAAAATGTAAGGTTAAGATTCTAGAATACTGTTGAACAATAAATGGACAGCAAAACAACGTGATCCATATCTCTGGTTTTCTCTAGTTCAGTAAAATAGAATTGTTTTTAAGACTTCCTTCATTATTATGGGAAAATTGCCCATATTATAATTGCTTCCTTATTTATTCTATATATCGTCCTTCAAAGTGTGTTGCAGGATTTTTCTGAAATGCACAGTAACATTTTCAGCTGAGTGTCAAATCCAGCTGTATGAAAACAGAAGTTGTTTCAGCATCACCAACACAATAAAACCTACCTTGTGTATAAATAGTTAAGTAAAAAAAGCCCAAACCAACCCTAAAATCTACAATGTCTTAAAGACTTCATTGGGACTTAAGTATCTGAGGAGTCTAGTAATGTTGGTAATAACTATGTGCCTCTTTACTAGTGCTGTTTATGAGCAAATGTACAAAAAGTGTATTGGTATAAATAAAAGGGTTTTTCCCTTTCTAGCTTTCTGAAATTTTTGATACATTTGCAGCTGAAAAATGATAGCAGGGAGTAGTAGGAATACATTCTTGGTCCACGTGACCAGCACTATTTAGCACTCCAACAACAGCAGTGTGTGGAAATCATTCCTAACTTTCTTCCACTGATTTTGGGCATGTTTTTCTTTTTCCTACAGAAAGTGGACTGACTTCATTTGCTTTCCTTTACTTGCAAAGATGTGGAGAGTCTCGTGGTTTGGGGGTTTTTGGTGTTTGTTTGTGGTCTCATGGCTTTTTTAAGATAAAAGTGTTGAGGTTTTCCTTCCTGTCTTTGACTTGTAAAAATATTACTTAAATGGTATCTACTGTCTTCTGTGTGTGAGTGACATTGTCTGGTCCCAAATATACTAATCTTTCTTGACTTCTTAACACTCTTCCTTCTTTCTGCTATTACTTCCTCTTGCAAAAAGAAGACCGTATTTGCTTTAGATTAATCAGAATATTTATATAGAGAAACTTGGATTTTCTGACTTTGCATATACAAGTTGCTTGGATTGTCTGCTGTGTCCTGCAGATAGGATAGTTTTAATCTTTTTCTTATGGAGGGAAGGAGAGGTCTTCCTGCTTCTTTCAGTGCTTGATTATGAGAGGGGAGTGATGATGTATTTATACGTCATCATAGGAACTTTGCATCAAGAAATCTCCAGTACCATAATGATGAGATTAGACTTAGTCACTTTTTAAATTGGTTTTGTTGGCATATTTCATCTCATTTTTATACAGTATGACCTGTGAACTGAACTGCTGGATGATTTCTGTGTTATTCATAACATTGTTAACTATTTTTTGTTTGGTTGTTTTCTTTATTTGTACGCTGAGGTTATTTTGGATACACCATCTGAAATATTTTGCACAGTAATGTCAAAAAGCATAGGTTTTTTTTTCTATAAAAACGTTTTCCTTTCTACTTTTTTAAATGTTTGCATTGTCCTTGATCAGATTTTAAGTCTGATTTTTGTCTGACCCCTACCTGCAAAATCAATTTGGCAATTGACTTTTCTATCTTCCGTTCTATACAAAAATATATAGAAGCTACATGCACTCAGAGATTGTTGAGCTTAGATACCTAATTCAGATGGTGATAGATGTTCTTACGTTTTTATAAAATGGCTCGTGATGATGTGAACTGTTTAAAAAACAGTTGCTTTGACTTATGCCAAATCTTTTCAGCCTCTGAGTCACAAATAACATAATTCAGTCTCTTGTTTCCTAATACGCTTATGTGCTATGAAAATTCAAATGTCTTGTCTGTTTCTGAGCGGACTCTGTTATGGTCCTCTATTACTTTATTTTAAAGGCCCAAATGTAACTTTCCTCATTTATACTAGAAACAACCAACTTGTCTTTTATCAGACTGTGGTATGAAAAAACTTTTTTCTCATTAAAGATTTACGTCTGAAGTCTAATGTGGCACAATCCCGTCACATTACTAGAAGTCTTCCTGAAAAGCATTGATGAAAGTGTTCTTGGATGCTAAAATCAGAAAGCACTGATCCTGTTTTACTGAAGTTAGACTACCTGTTTTAAAACAAGATTTCATTGTTTGTTGGCTTTACTGATGTGTCATACCAGCTGAAGAGCTGTTCTGCCTTGCCCTAATCTTCCAGCTTTTAAAAAGATCTTCGTTTGTTTTTACGGTCAGGAACCAAAAGGTTTTGTTAGCTTTAATTCTATTTCTACTACTGAGTAGAAGGAGTGGGGAGATTAATGCCATGGGATGTACGACAAAAGAGCATCATTTCTGGCTACCAGACCGTGTTCTCTACCCATCCCTCTGGCATGTTCTGAAGTTAGTAAGGGAACTGCTTGCTGTAATGTAAATGAACAAGACAAGGTGCCCTGACCTATATGAATGCACTTTATGTGCTTCTTGTGGAGGAAAAGGAGGAAGAAGAAGGTGGTGATTTAATAGGAAGAGCTATAACACCACTTTTTTGTGATGGAGTAACATCTCCAATTCTGAATGGTGAAGATGGATGAAGTCCATCACCTGTATAGATTTCATGACCTCTGAAGAAGTAGTTTTGTTTCATTCCAGTGTACTCCTCCTGCTTATGATAACAGATGTGTGGCGCTATCAAATGCAAAGTTCCTTTATAGTCTGTACCTGAACCCTGGCATGAGTTATTCATAAATAAATATATACAAGGAATTCAGCTAAATGTTTCAGTAGTTATAAGCTACCTTTACTACAGAGATGTGTTGGGTTGAAGGGAGAATGTGCAGAAGGCTCCAGCGGAATTAAATCTATAACTCCGCAAAAATGATTTTTTATTTTCTTTTTTGGGCTTTAAACCTGTTCTGATTTGTTACAAGCTGGGCCTTTAGAGTATGCTAGGCATAAATCCTTTGGAAGGGTAAAAGGAAGAAGGTGCCAGCAAGACTTAGATCTGAATGGGCATTTAATGTCTGAAGGAAGATAGAAAAACTATAAAAGCCATGAAATAATTCTTCTTTTTTAAAACTTCATTGCAAATCCTTTCATGGTGCTGCTGCTTTGATTTGATTTAGCTTGAGATAAAGATCTAAGATTCAAGCATAAAAATCTTTTCTACAAAAATGAAACTATAAAAATCTTCCAGCCACTTCACACTGCACTGTTAGCAATCCAAGGAACTGAGACTGTAGGCTAATGGAATGTGCTACAAACATCTGCATCTGCATAAACGTTTTCGTAGTGCCGTAGACAAACACAACTAGGAAATTATTTTCATATTAAATATTGAGGTGGTACTGAATTAAGAGATTCACTGTAATGTGACTTTTAAACTGATTACTGTCACCTACATTTTAAATAGCTGCTCTTGCTACTTTGTGCCTCGTTTTGGCTACAGCAAATTAATGCCAGATCAGTTCTTTCTTGCCAACCCTTGTCTTCATGAAGACGTGAATGTGGTCCAAATAATTAGCATTTCTAGTGTCACAAATTACATTCCTTATACAGTGTGGTCAACTCAGCTGCTTTAGCAGTAAAAATAGTCATTGTGGTACACATTCCACTTTCTGTGTTGTATTCTGTAGTTTATTCATCTGGCTCAATCCTTAGAGAGGTCTTTATACCAAAGAAGAAATGTTCCAGGAAACAAAAATAATTGTTCTTTTGGGATGTTCAGAAAAAAACTTTACTCAGAGGCTTGCCAAATTCTTACACAGCTGCTAAGATGATATAATGTTTTTTTTGTTTGACTAAGGTTGTAAATATGAACTTCCTTCCTCCTGCATTTATAGTTATTCTAGCTGTGTGCAGAATTTGTGATAAATCTCTTCCAAATTTCAGTTGAAGGAGAGTATCTTAGAAATGCTTACAGACTTCAACATGCAGTTTATATTTGCTTATGAAATGGGTGACCTAATTTTCTGTGAGCTAGCTATAACCTCCTCCCGTAGTCCTGCCAAAAGAATGTATGTCTAGAATAAGAGTTTGTCCTGGTTTTATATAGCAGAAATATCTTCAGCTGTGAGAATTCATGACCGGAATACCCTTAATCCTGGGAGGTGTTCACTGTGGTTGAGTTGCAGATTTGGTCAGACTTCAAAAATAGGCTCAGAGTGGACAGTAGGTTCTGTTTTGTTTGTATATGTCCGGTATTCCTGCATTTGTTGTGAGCCATGTTTCCTGCTGCCTTCCAAACTGAAGGAAATGACAACACTGGCGATCAGCCTTGTGGACACAGGCTTAAGTATTTTGGAAGGGAACTGCCTGGCTGCATGAATACTGTAAACTGAGGTTGTATTTGCCTTAGGAAGGACATGGCTCTTGGAACATGATGCAAACACAGTATGGTATTAAGCTCATTTTTAGCCCTGGTTTTCTAATTGAATCTTAATGCTTGAAATTGTATCTATTTGTTTTCATATGAAGGCATGAATTTTTACTTTCTATAGAAAAAACAGAAATAGTGTGTGTGAATAATAATATAACACATCTGCAAAAGTTTTGAGTTTTTAAAACAGTCTTGTAGTATCAATGTCTATAAAAGGTGTTATGGTTTGTTGGTTTTTGTTGGTTTTGTTGGTGGTTGTTTAAACAGTATCTTGATAATACCATTACATTCTGTTAGGGAAAGATAAAGGAATTAAAGTATCTGACTAGTTAAGAAAAGTTATCTACTTAGATTTCTTGCAAACTTTCCATTTTCCCATTGAGTTCTGGAAAGATTCAGCCTTGATATTAAGATGTCATGGCAAAAAAACCAGGAACATTTGTTTCTTGACAAACTGTTGCTTACTTGTAGTTTTCTGAAATTTGTGTGTTGGAATCTCAATTGTATAACAAAATAATAATAAATACAGTATTTATGTTTTGTGATGCTCTTTAGAGGCCAGATGATTTCAACAGCAACAAGCTGTCTGTGCAGAGTATCATAAGATACTCTAGCCACAGCCAAGAGTATAGTTGGCTGGAACCTTTGGTTGATTACTGAGCTCTGTGCACCTCTTGAAACCAAAAATTTTTAAGATACCATTTGCATTAGGAAAACCTTAAGAGTGTCCTAGAGAGATATATCTGTGCTGGGCAAGGACAATGGAAAGTAGTCATTCTCCTTTTTCCAGAAAACAGAATGTAAGGGTCCCTCTTCATCTTTCTGTAAGAGACTAATTGCAAACACTGAAAAACAAGAATTGGGTGTGGTTGCAATTAGAGTTCTATTTAAAAATTTAGAATTAAGGTATTAGGGATGTACAGCAGAGTAGTAGGGTTCTTGTGAGTACTTTTTACACCAAGTAAAGGTGTAGCAGAAGATATTTTAAAATAAGTATAGTTCCAAAGGAATTTTGCAGTCTTGCCTCTGGCAATGTGTTGAAAAGATTAAAAAATTTTTACTTTTCCTGAGTTACTCCAGACTTAGTTTGGCACTGTTACTTTCTGGTCATTACACAGAATTTAGTGAGCCCTTATTATTCCTTGCCTGGAATTATGAGTGATCCCAGTATTCTTACGAAAGAATTTGAATTTAGCTCCTTTTGAAAATGTTATGGTATAACATTAACCTTTCATGCTCTCCCACCTACCTTCACCCACCCATAAAAACAAGGTGCAAACCCCCAAACCAGATGTAGTTTTACTGGTACATAAAGGTTTTGAAAGCACATGGTGTGGTCTGGAGGGCTGTGAAGAAATGTAGGAGTAAGGGTGCTCTGTTGCTTCTACCTGAAGCAGCTTACCTCGTTTCTCATTGCTTACTGCAGTCAGAGGTGCTCAGCTGGGTGCTGATGGTGCCAGCTGGTCACGAATACTCATGTGAATGAAGCCACATACAAACATTAAAACAAATGTGAACTCGAGGATTATGACATAATCATTTTGTATGAAGGCTGCAAAATATTTCTTACACTGCCAGGAGAGGCAGCCTCTATCAGCAGGTTAACGTGTATGGTTCAGACAACAAGAAACTGAAGTGACTTTAACTTAAAGTACTTGGTAGTAAACTGCACAGTTGTAGCTGCACTCAAAGGAGATATTCATAGAATCACAGTTTATCTCAAGTTGGAAGGGACCCAGTAAGGATCAGTGAGTCCAACTCCCTGTTCCTCACAGGACTTCCAAAACCAAAACCATATGACATGACTTAAGAGCATCATCCAGATGCTCCTTGAACTCTGGCAGACTTGGTGCTGTGACCACGGCCCTGAGGAGCCTGTTCCAGTGCTCAGCCACCCTCTGGGTGAAGAATCTTTTCCTGCTGTTCAATCTTTCCCTTCGTGCCACTTTGTACCTTTTATGTTGCAAAGGAACATTTACATCCAAGGGAAGGATATCTGGTTTGTTCCTGGTAACTTAGGAAAACAGCACTACAAATATAGTCCTGTTAAACTGTAAGCCCCTTCCAATTGTACTGTTCAGTGGAATTCGTGTTCAATTGTACCTTTGTCATCAGTTCTGTGATCCTTTTTAACAGAGCTGTGCCTTTGCTCTTGCACAAACGTCTCAATGTTATAAATACCTAGAGACCAGTGATTAGTTCACATTGATAATACTTCTATTATATAAATAATACCTTTTTTACAATTACACATATCTATGCAGACCTATTTTCAAGCGGATATGTTGCCATTGGGTTAGTTCTGAGACAATACCACAGATACATCCAAAGTCCCATGCTTGTGAAATACGATTTGAGTTTTCAGAAGTGTCTGACCAGTGCTTGTAAGCATTAAATGAAAAAGTGCAAAAGGTAAGATGCCATTTTTGTGTTTAGCCACTAATTTGAAAGCTAATGGTATGGGCATGCTATGTTTTCATATCTAGTACCTCAGTGCTACAGAGTTTAAACTTGAAGTTTTCTGAATTCAGAATTATAAATATATTTATGGATGGTAATGCTTTGTGATTTTTTTTTTTCTTTTGTTCCAACTCCTGTTTAAATGTAGTCTTCTCTGGGGATTAACTTGATATCTGAATGGTACTAAAACATTAAGTACTTGTAATAAAAAGTACAAGCTTTAAATGTGTTTGTAGAGAAGGTAAATTTATTAAGACTTGTCATTTTACTCATTTGGTGAAACTGGTCCAATTTTAACAAATGCAAATTCAGCAAAATTATACTGGTTTTACAGTGTTATACATAGGTGATTGCATGTGCTCTACAGTAGGAAGCACTTGAAAATTCCTCTGTACTAATAGGAAAGGTAGGCTTTTGTTTATTATGGACTTAAAAACATAAACAAAATGTTTGAATTTTACAGTACACTCGGAGCTAGAAGTGGAGTTGCAGGTTATGTGTGAACAAACCTGTTAGAGGTGAACTTGCTGCTTCCAAAAAGGGGAAGTCCCACTAGTTTCTTTCCCTGTCCTTTCTCCCAGCTGTATGGTATGAACCCAAAAGAATGTGTTGACTCTATTATTTGTCCAGTCACTGGGGAATCTATTTCTCTTTGCTACCTCAACAGAAAGACTGTTTTAGTGTTTGGAGTGTTGAGTGGTTGTTTCTGATGATTTAGAAGGTTGAGCAGGCTCAGTGATGTTCTGGAGCAACATGCTAATGGATGGGAAGAGATTTCTTCCTTTTCACAACAGCAGTGAGGTGTTAGCCTGGCTCAAGCTTTAATGTGTAAGTTGTTGTTTTAAACTGGAGGAGTGGGAGCTTAAAAAAAATAAAAGTCAGGAAAACTTGTAGAGACATTTTTCCAAAAACTCCTTTGAAAAGACCTGTAGAAAGTTTACCCTGGAATAGAGATAAAGATAACTTCACAGTTATGTTGTTTCTGAGCCAGTTGTGTCAGTGTTTTCTAAATGCAAAGAAAATCTCCATCCAAAATGTGTTGTGGCTTGTTTTTTTATTAATATCCTGTAGTGCTTAAATGCTGGTGACAATTAGAAATTGACTGCATTTCTCAAATGCATGGCTAAAAATAAGGGTGTGTAGATTTACTCAGCTGGTAATAGTTTGGGGTATATTTGTGAATGTGTTGATCATGCAGAGCAATGCAGGTAGGAGGTAGGCTACCCCTTTGCCATTAGCATGTTTCTGAGAATAGGGCAAATGGAAGGATTTGCCATTGGAAGTACTGTAACATTTTGGTGCTCAGCTTCTTCGTCTGAACAGATGGTATATTAATCCCAGGAGAAAACAGGAAAGAAGGAGGAAGAGCGTGCTGCAGCCCCTCCTTTCCTATGTGACTGGAACTGTTGGGTATGCACAGCCTAGTGTGTGCTTCTAGGTGAATTTGTTTCTGGAGGGGCAAGCACAAATGATCTGCTACCTTTGGCGCAGGCGTCACAGAGCCTGCTCCAAGCTTTGCATTTCCTGGGAAACCTGAATGTGGACTGTGGAAATTATTTTGAAAGTTATTCCCCTATCTGTCTTGAGAAATAGACAAGTTGTGTTCACCCATGACTTTTCACTGAATAGCATGTTCCAAATCCAGCGTGATGGAGGAGAGCCTCTTTGGCTACCAGGATGGCAAAGAATAGTGGCTATCAAAAGAAATAATCCTGCCTTTTGCTGCTGAGCAATGTGTAGGAAGGTGCTCCATGGTACCATTCTTCTCAACTGCTTGAAAGCTGCTGAGACCCTTGAGGTTCACAGTTCAGTGATAGGAGGATATCTATCCCTAGATCAGACTGCCATGAAGTATCTCACTCCCATCCCTCTGCACTTGTGTCTCTCAGCATGTAAATGAGACTAGTGTATAGTATTCTTCACTCAGTGTGACCCTTGCTAAGAAGTCCTGATGTTGAAAAAAGCTCATTCATTTTTGTTGTATTTTAAAAAAGGAAAAAAAGTGCATGCAAAACAAGTATCCATGTTACTTTAAGATGGTTTTGTATCAATCTGATCTAAAAAATGTTACTTTTTAAAATGTTTTTTGTAAACTTTAAGATTATTTCAGTTAGTCTATGCTGTTCTGTTTTCTTTTCATCTAAATCAGCCCTACCTTTACCACAGCATCGGACTTGGGTAAGAGACACAAATAATTGAATACTAAGTGACTGGATTTCCAAGCATGTTTGTAAGCAGAACATAAAGTGAAACATAATGCACAGCATATATGTGACTGTGTGTGATAGCTGCTCTCAGCCACCAGTTTAGGATTATCCTTCACTGAATTAAAAAATCTCATTAGTTTAAATGTTTGAGGAAAGATAGTTTTTTTGGAAGAAAATTTGAAACTTAAGATTTTAAGTGGCAGCATGGAGTCTGTTGACTTATTTGATTATTTCCCGCCTCCCCTCTCCCTCGCCTCCAATAGCAAAACACTCTGTCTTTAGTTTTCATATGCAAGAAAAGCTTCATTCACAAAGCTCCCAAGTGTGGTGGCAGCAGCCTTTACAGTAGTTGTTTATGTGACTCATTTGCTGAGCTGCTTAGACAAGGTCTCTGCAGCTTAAGATCTGAACAGCATTTCTTAGGAATGCTGGCCTAATCCCATGAGTTTAAATACTTCTGTTTAAAGTCCTCCTTTAACAAGACCCAGCTGTCAGCCCCATCTTCCATGATCGTTCTACTGTATAGAAGTTTTGTGTTTGCTTCCTCAGTGGCAGAGCACTGCCTTTTTTCCTTTTTGCTATGGAAGGTCATTTCCATACTTTTTCAGGACTGTATGCTTTAAAACATTGATTCTGTGTTAAATATTTACATTTGGTCTTAATCTTGAGGCAATTAAATTCTAGATAACGTCTTTTGGTATGCATCAGTTGGTGTTAGCTGGCTTTTAGACTTGTCTAACCTTTGACATAACAAAACTTTTTTTATATTGAGGCTGCTTTCTTGCTTTAAATGCTTTTTCCCCAGGGAGTGGTACCCAGTAGTAGTGTTTCTCTCTGCTTCCCTGCCTCACTTTCTGGTGCCAAGATTTATTTAGAAATTGAAGTAATGCAGCTTTTCAGTATGAACATATATCTTTAGAGTGTATCTTAAGTATACAAAATTAACTTTTGAAAAAATTTAGTTAGTTTCAGAAGGCTTTTAAACTAGACATTAAGGTCAGTGCTCAGTAGGCAATGTTTAGATTCCTGTTGGCAGTCTGTGACAAATTTCATAGCTCTATACCTCCAGCTGCTGATACTGGTTTGAGCTGTTGTGTGGACTTCTTTCTTTAAGATGATTAAACTACCCTTGAGAGAAAGGCTATTGAATTAACAGTAGAAGGAAAATCCCAAGAGAAGAAAATATTAAAAAGAAAAAAAATGTAGGGAGAACTATTGTCAGTTTTCTCTGGGTTTTTTTTTCTGTTTAATTTTTTTGGGGGGTGGGATGTTGTTTGTTTTGTTTTCTTTTGCTGGGGTTGTTTTTTGGGGAGGTGGTCAGAAACTTTGGAGAGAGTTTTTCAGTGACATTCTGCTAAAATGGCAAGTAAGAATTAAGTTGTATTCTCAGCTCTTATCAGTGATGAGTGTATCTTTCTAGATCTGCTCAAGACTTTCTCCTCTTCAGCAATTTGTGCAGGCTTTGCTAGAGAAAAGTGGTGGTGGCATCCAGCTTTGCCATAGAGCTCAACCAGATGGCACTCAAAAATTGCTTTGTGGATTGACTTCACTTCTGGAACGGCTTCTCTTTTATTTTTTTGAGGAGAAAAAGAGAAGAAAAGTTGAGTGTAGGACTTCCTTCAGGCAATTTTTATTTTTTATCTCTCACCTGGTGGGATTCTCAAAACACAACTTGGATTCTTACAGTATTAACAAGGAAACTGGTGAATTGAAGTTGATGCAGCAGGATGCTGATTTTCTGTCTTGCTATTGCATGTAAGGCTTTATGGGTATCTGAAATTTTGCTTAATGACCCGCAAGAACCAAGGGAACATGCTGATAAAATACTCTCTCTCAGCAGTGATTCTCTGGCAGTTTTGAGGTTCATAAACATATTTTTTCAGCTATATCTGTATTGTGAAGAACTTGTCTGTAGTTTCTCCTTTTCATGCCACATAGTTGCTCTCAAATTTCATTGTGTGGCAAGGACCAGTTCAGCCTAAGTGCCTCACATCACTACCTAATGAGCAATGTTGATTTGCTGCCAAATGATCCCCTCCCCTTTCCTTTCATAGAAAACTGCCCCATTCCTGCTAACTTGCAGCCTTTCCTTCCAGTTTCGACTGCTAGGACTCATCTCTGTCCAGAGCCTGACATTACTCTTTCTTTTATATACACAAGGCTCTCTTGAGCCCTGCTCTCTCAGCTCTACTCCCTCGATGCAGCCCTTCCAAGCCTCCTACAAGACACAGCTCTTCCATGGAAAAACCTCTCCTTACATAATAATTCCATTTCTGGTAACCTCATGGTGCAGTACTGTACTTCCTCTTTTTTTTTCCCCCCTCTTGTCTACCTCTCCCGCTTTCATAAACACGTGTGCTTCTGTATAGATGTTGGTGATGCAAAAGAATGATGGGGATAGAGAGGGGGTTTATATCTCCCCTTACAGTTTGCTATGAAGTTGGAGGATGAAAGTTGACTGCTAATTGCAGTACTTAAATCTGGTCTTATTAATGGCTTAAAATATAAAATCAGTTGAGCCAGGGTAGCCTGTTGTTTAGATATGTTTATTTTTGGTTTAAGGTAGTGTTGTTCTTCTGCTCAGTTTGTTAGAGGTGGGTTTAAAGTAAATCAAATGTCTTCTAAATTGAATATAATTTTTACTTCTTAAATAAATGTTCCAGTTAAAAGATTATTTTCCTATTCATCCTCTAAATACTTCTTTCCGTGTAGTGTCTCTTAAGGTCATGCAGTTTTGTCATGGCTAGCTATAAACAACAAAATATGTTGACTCATAAATGCTAAGAATGAAACACCTATGTACCTTAAAGGTATCAAATATTAATTTGTGGGTCTTCTGAAAAATAAACAACTGTGATTTTGATTTTGTTGTTCCCTATTTTTCTGGAGATGGTGGTTCCAGCTATAGTGAAATGCACCTCTTCACAATGTAGTCTCAATTCTTAACAGGAATTCTAAGTCACCTTCCAGCCTATTGCAGCTGAGGTTAGTGTAAAGAGTGTATACCCTGACATAAAAGCAACCTCTGAAAAATATTGTTTATTTATCATAGCTAAAGCATTACTCATCCATTTTTTGAGCCATGGTTCATAGGCTGTCACTGGGTTCTTGTGGAAGGGGATTTGGCAACTACTTCCAGATCGTACCCACATCATACAGATTGCCAGTGTCTCCTGTGGTATCTTAAGTGAGCATTGGCATAATGCTTACTTTTAACCTTTGAAGAGGGTCCCTTGAGCAAAAATTAGTTTTTAACTATTCTAAAGCATAGAGTAGCTCAGTCTTACAAGGAAATACTCTCACCTGCATTGTAATTTGACTCATGACCTAAGTGATTTTCTTATACCTCTCTTCTCCCGGTTGGTTTGTTCATTCATTTATACCATTTATAACAGTAAGCACTGTTGAGATGTCCAGCTTTTATGGGTAGTTGACAGCTGCTTGCTTTATTTTGCTCTCTTATAGTTGAAAGACAGCTTAGTGTATGTGTAAAAATTAGTTGCTTTGAGTATTTATTCCTGGTGGAAAAAGACCCTGTACAAGCACAATAGACCAGTCTGTAAAAGGATGTGAATTTTGGAGTGATTGGTTGGCTAATGCTTCTTCTCAAGTGCAGAGTGATCGTGAAAGTGCTGCTGTTAACCTGGTGATTGTTATTATTGGGCCACAGCTATGGGACTATTTGGGTATTCCCTGAGAACTGTGCATTAGGCCAAATATTACAACAAAATTCACAGTTATTCTTAGTCTGCTTGTTCATATTTATTATTCTTTTTGGGGCATCATTCCAAAGGTGAAACTGAATGCAAAGAGATGCTGCAGCAGTATTTGTGTTACAATGACCACATAATGAAGAGTCTGGAAAATTGGAGCTGATGTAGTTTCTAAGTATGTATCTGCCTACTGAAGACAGACTATACACTGAAAATTCTCTAATCTCAGCTGGTAAGTCTAAGATGCTGGCTTCTGCAACTAATGAGTGTTATTCTACAGAGCACCTGTATTTTATTCTCTACTTGAAAAATACTTTAGCTCAGGCAAGTTTTCTTTCTATGTTCTAAATATTTTTTATAGTTGTCTTCAGGTTGTCTTCATAAAGACTGTTCAGTGAGACATGATGTAATCTAGGATGCTCTTTTTGTGGGAATTAATTTAATGTCCACTTGGGTACTCTGGCTGGAATCTTGGTTCAGGAAATGGGATACAATGATTGATAAAGCCCCTTCTTTTCAAGGCAGCATCTGTTTGGCTAGATGTGAGTCAGGCACTGAAATATATTGGAGGGAATAAAGGTTTTACTGTGTGCCTTCCCAACAGTGCAAATTTCAAATGCAGTTAGATTCTTCTGGTGACATTTCTGTAATTTTGGTGCTTCCCTTGCCATACAGGAAAGAAGATCTTATAAATGTATTTCGATATACAAGGAGGCACACTTTGGAGACGAATTTAAAATTTCAGGTTGCAATTATGGAAAGGTAGAGTCAATATAAAGTAGTGATAACACAAGGACAACTTAGAACCAGAAACCAGCCCTGTGGAATACAGGGTATTCAGCTTGATGCACTTTTCATTTTACTTCTCAAAGCTCTCAAACAAAGAAGGGGTGGATGAGCTGGTATTTTGTGGGTGGTTTTGCTGTGGCACATCAGAATGATTTCCCACTGTTAGAAATCAAGATGGTGAAGTAAACATTCTGGTATCTTCAGTGTTTTTATTTCAGGAAATTGTGGGTGCTAGTGTCAACTGAAGTTAGAGGAGGAGTGTACAAATTCAGCTTAAATACAAAGGGAGCTGCAAAGGATGTGAATATGGAGAATTATGTTTTTCTATTTCTTCATGCTGCTAGCCAAAAAGAGCCTGATTCTTTCATATTTGTATTGTCTGTGAAGAATACTGTGTTGTCATATCTGTGTCTGCTTTGTTATAAAGATTCAGTGTTAAGTCTGTGGAAGAGCAGGGAGCAACTGGGATATGTTTGACTTTCCTGGCTATAATCTCTGGGGTAGTTGTTCAGCAGTCTGTTAGAATCTGAAAGGAATAACAGTGCTCTCATGCACAGCACCAAGTTTTAGAAAACCTGTATTTGCTGTATACAGCATTGATATATTTTGGGGGATTCCAGAAGCAGAGAGACAATTTGCTTTGATGTTACGATCTCATATCTGATGAAGATTTTTTTCTTCTTCCTCCATTTGCTTTTTTAAACAATTGCTTCATTAGCAATTGTTAAAATGTAAGTTATATGTTCACTTGTGTGCTATAAATATATATATTACAAACTTATAATGTAAAGAAAAATATTTTTGTGAGCTTAGTGAAAAGCTTGTTGTTTGACTGGGCTTGAAATACAAACAGCTAGAGGCAAAGGCAAGTTCTTGTATGGGCATGTGCTTAATTTTAAGAGTTGCATTAGAAATCATGCTGTGTATGCTTGAATAACTGTTACTTTCAGCAACCCTAGTTGATCTTTTATTAAAACTGTAGCCTGTGTGCAGTTCAAAACATGCATTTGCAGACACCAGATTTCTTTTCTGCGGTTTCAAAGATACATTCTTGCATGTTGCACACATCAGTGAGCAAAGGAGGGAATATTGTGGCTGTCCAGTTTTGCATCTCTCAGTTAAACCTGAAAGTGAGACCATAAAGTGAGGGTGCCTGGTCTTTATACTTGCTGGAGTTCTGCAGTCTAGACCAGCTGTCTGATATAAAGTAAAAGACTTGAAAAAGAAATATGCTCAAACTGTACATTGCTGTTAAGAGTCTTTCAATGTATTCTGGAATTGTCTTTCTTCTTCCAGTTGTTCTGAATAAGTCTTGTATGTTGCATGATCTGTTCCTAACTTCCTCTGTTTGAACAATAGTAGTTATTGCTAAAGTACTATGACCTCTTTTTAATTTTGAAGAACAGCTTAAAGAGCCCATGTGTAAATATGCTTTTTTTTTTTTCCAATTTTATTTCCAAATTGCTACTAATCAGTTTGTTTCTTAAAAAAGTCTGGAATGAAATAAAAACAATTTTCCAGAGCAATGCAGAGTCCCTTGCTTCCTTAAAAATTGGAATGTAGGTGAGTTGGACAGGACAGATCAATTGAATTGTGGCAGATGATGTGTTGACATAAAGAAAACACCCCTCACTAGTTGGGGAATAAGGAAAGCAAGGCAAGAAATAGATAGTATTGAGCCCTCCAAGGTTGTCACAGTAATAATGAATGCTTTTTACACCTTAATTATATCTGCAATCTATTGATGTGTGACTGGTTTTCTTGTGGATTTTATATTGATGTCCAGGATTTCAAGAGGTCACCCACAGTATTTCAGAGTATTGGTTATAAAAGGTCCCTTTGCTTTTAATGAAGTGTCTGAATATTTATCAGACATTCAATATGTTTTCTCCTTGTTTTGTTACTGCCAAGTCTGGAAAACGATTGTCTGAAGGATGGTTTGAAAAACAAAAAAAAAAAAAGAAAAATTAAACTCGAAGTTGGCTCAAAGTACTATATTGAAGCAGGCTTTCACTTGGCATTTTTTCATTTGGAACGTTCTGAATTTGAATTTTTTGGCTGACAGATTTGTATCTCAGTTTTTGATTTTGAGAGGCATTGGAATGTCTGTACTGCAGGAACCTTGGAATGTATTCAGTTATTACCTATGCTATTTGAAGCTTAAAGAAAGCAAATGCTTTTTTGTTCTGGTCTTCATCTAGATTACTCTTAACATAAACTGTGTTATAGAATGTTGGATAATGCACAAAGATATTCCTATAACTTTTTAATCCCCCTCCAAATATCTTTTTCAGGAGTAATTATTTTCAGAATACTTTATGCTTATTAAGAAAGAGAAATACTGGGGCAAGTGATCTGCACTGTCATTGGCTTAGTGGGCTGTAGTATTAAATTCAGAGGAGAAATGTTAGTGTCATTTATAGCATAAGAATCTCTGACTGAAAAATGTGCCACATTTGATTGGTCCCTGTCACATGGACAGAGGATTAATGTGATACAAATAATGTCTGTGCTCAAAGTACCATGACTTTAATTATGGAAATGTGTAGAAACATGGAACAGGGATGTGAGCTTTGGC
This sequence comes from Dasyornis broadbenti, assembly GCA_013397935.1. NCBI lineage: Eukaryota > Metazoa > Chordata > Aves > Passeriformes > Dasyornithidae > Dasyornis > Dasyornis broadbenti. The sequence goes on along the minus strand of VZRN01005202.1, from coordinate 1,030,458 downwards.
TGTCAGTTTTGTGAAAACATTTCAATTTTTTTTTGTGTTCATGTAACCTTATTTCTTTAAGCAGTCAGGTGAATAAATATTAGAGATGAAAACCTGCTGGAATCTTACTCTGATGTTTATGTGAGCACACTGTGCTTCTGTGCTCGGACGATATGTTACTGTAGTGTTCTATCATATACAGCGTTTTAACAGAAAAGGATATTGGCATAATAACACAGGAATGATCACAAATTGAGGAACTTGAATTTCCAGATGAGGTCCAGACAGAGTGTTTCCCAAACCAGAGTATGCTATATAGTTCCTGAGGCTAGATTTTAAAATGCAGAAAATCAGTTATTTCTTGAGATGGTGTTCTAAACATTTGTGTATTGTCTACTGCATCCCTAAAATAGCTTTGTAGCAAATACCATAGTTGTTTTTATAAAATAATTGTTATTTCAGGAACAAGATGGCCTTGTACAAGCTTGTGTTTAAATATTAAGGAAGGTTGGGGGTGAAAACATCAGTTGCCTGAAAGATGGTATGTTTTCATTTTGGGATTTTATGCTATCAGTTGATTTTGAACATACTTAAGCATCTCTAGTTCAGAATTCTTATTACAGTGCTTCTGAAATTATAGTGAATAAACACATTCTTGTTGCTGACCTTTTATGCACATTGGTGTTTCCAGTTAGACTCAGAATTCTGTTTCTCTTGCAATGTTTATATCATCAGTTAATTGTGGCATAGACAAAACCTGCAACTTAATTATTTTATAACTGCTTTTTTTTCAGTGCAGAATGTTTTCTTTATAAGGAGATATTGTTAATATAATAAAAATTTCATTTGTCTCAATCAACTGCATTGATTTAAGGTAGGAACAACTGTCTCAGTATGCCAGTGTGCACGATAGGGTCTCAGTGCAAGACACTTCCCTCATGCCAGGGTCTCAGTGCAAGACACTTCCCTCATGCCAGGGTCTCAGTGAAAGACACTTTAAGTATGCCTTTGATTATAATTTAACTCTGTCCCAAAGCTGTTGCTTTCAGATGACAACTGTTTCTTAGTTTTAGAATTCTGTGGTGGTGTGTTTTCAAGAAAATGTTGAAATGGTATATTTGAAGCATTGTTCTTGGGCTTTTCACCTTTCCTCATGTCTTTTAATATCTCAAGCTTGTCCTGGCATACTAAGAATACAAGAACCATTCTCTTTTTTCCCCCTAAATTATTGGTGAGTTTTTTCTTTACAGTGTAATTTAAAATAGCAGGTTATGATTAAATGTTACAACTGGTAACTTCTAATGAAAGCCTTAATAATTTTTTTCTAAACTAATATTAGAATACTGTGCTTCATGCATTTAAAGGTGAGATCTAATGAACTGTTTCGGAAACTAGATAGTTGACTTAGAGGGATCAGGAGTCTGCCTGTTTAAATAGCATTTCAAACAGATAAAATAGACTATCACAGTCCACAGTGGATAATGAAATGATACATGGACCATGCTTTAGTGCAGGAAGCCTTACTTCCATATGAAGGATGATACTTGTTGATTCCTTATTTTATCTAGGTATCCCAGAATGATGTTGCTCATTTTCTTTATGTTCTGTGCTGACATACACTTGAACAGAATAGAATGCGAAGTGTTGAAAAACAACGTGAATCCTGAAGTTACTTTGACATATCATCTGGTATGAGCTAGGCAGAAATAAAAACTATTTAAAATCTGCTCCCCTGCAAATGCTTTAGGAATATAAGTGGCTTGCTTTATGAAATCACATCAGAACAATTATCCCTTTTCCATTTTTTGCATCTAATTCAATTCTAAATGACTCCTTTAACAAAAAAAAAAAAAAACCCAACTAAACAAAACACATGTAACCCCTCACCCCTTGTATTTATGCTGGTTTTCTTTCTTGTTATAAATAAAGGTGTTGTATCCTTAGAACAGTGTGATAACTCCCACTTAGATCATGATATGCTAAAGTCAGGTGCATGGTTGCTATGATCAACAACAATGAGAAAGAAAATGGCTGTAAAGGAAAAATTGAAGTTTTTAGTTGGAATGTGCACTCTTTTTTGAAATGGTTGATGTTTTGAGTTCTTATGCCAAAAAAGTTCATATGTTACTTTCTGAGCATTTTGTCTCTGCCTTAATTTATTAATTCTTTAAATAATGTGCTTTGGGATATCTTCCAGTTGTGGAACTTGTGCAAGGACAGATTTCCTTTTACAGAACTCGCAACTTAGTATTAGCTGTTTCTGAAGTGAGACACTAACCTCTGTGTGCCTTTTGCAAGTAAATGTTGACAGGCTCATAGGAAATGCAGCTGACGTTAGGAAGCTTGGGTGGGGACTACAAGGAGCTGGCAAATACTGCAGAGTTTAGTGCCAGACATGCTGACACAACAGTACTTCACTTGTAAAAGTTTTCTTTAGGCTGCTAATTCTGTCTTCAGAGTAACTGGAACCAAAGCAGTGTCTCTGATGCCAAGTTAAAATAGCTAATGTAACAGTTTATGGGAAATTGAGAATGCTTTCCACAGCTTAAATCCTCAGAAATATTAGTAAAAAGAGCAAGCTCCTTTCTTAATGAAAGGCTGAGTTATGAACAGTGCCATGTAATGAATGCACTGCAAAACAGTGTCAAAAACAGCTCAAAGAGGGAAAGGCTAGCAGTGTAAAGTATCTGTAAATACTAGGCTCTAAGTGGTTTATGTCACAGTTTCCATTTATTTGATTTGCCAGTTCGTAATCATATTTTGTAAGGCACTCTTGTAATAGCTTCCTTTAGCTTTAAAATAAAAATTCTTTTCTTCAAATTTATCTAGGCATTGAGAAATGCTATGTTGTCAAATGTGAGCACTTTTAAGCAGTTTGACCAGGTCACCTTAAGTGTAATGTGTTTTTTCTTGACTTTACAGTATTTCTGGTCCATGTAAAAGCCTAAGAAGTAGTAAGGCAAAGCTTTGAAGAGGCATAAAAGTGGAATGCAGCTTAGGTTTGCTTTGCAGAAGTTCAGACAGAGTGTGAGTTGCTGCTACCGTGCTGTCTCCAGTTTTGTATGTGGGAGGACTTGCAGGAGGCATCACGTAGAGGCATCTTGCTGGGGAAAGCATGCCTGACTTACAGAATATAAAAACTGGTGCAGTCTTGGTGGAAGGATGCAGCAATATTATATAAGCATATTGGGTTTTGTTTAATTATAGCATCACCCTTAGATTTCAGGAAGTGCTCCCCATCATTCCTTAGAGTGCAGGACGCAAAGCAAGTGTTGGAAGAAAGGAGATTCAGATGGTGAATTTAATCTGTTCAGTGATTGTGACAAGTTAGCTTTAATATTATTGCCCCTTTTAAGGTAGGCAGCTGCACTGTGCTTTCCCACAAAAGTACAATCTCAGGTAGTAGACTGAAGCAGCTTTGCCTAGAGCAACTGGATGGCAGTATCTTGCATCCGTGGGAAACATGGGCTTCTACTGACTTCAGAATTGCAGATCACCTCTGAAGTATCCTCTGACCTATTTTATCAGGGTAAAGTGAAATAAAAGCAATAAATAAATATAAGGGAAGACTGTCTTCAGATCATAGAGGGTTTTTTGTTGCATGAGAACTGTCATGTAAAATAAAATGTGGATTGAGCAGTTTATTCTGAAGTCACCTTTATCACGTCTCATAACATCCTGTATCAGTTTGACTCTACCATGTTGGGCATTGACGTCTTTCAGACCAAGATGTGTCTTTTCTTGAAGAGCAGCACGTAGAAAGTTCATTTTTAAATCTGCGGAATGTAAACTGGTGCTTTCAGAAAGCTGTGTAGCAAATAACTATCTAGCCCATGACTTGACTAAATGAAGCTATACAACTCAGCATTGGTTTCTTGTGTAGCTCTTGCTGGTGATCTGTTCTCATGTGTCTTTGGACCTTCTATAGCACATCTTTGGAATTTACTCTTCTGTACTGCCTCACTGGTTCCAAATTACTACCTAGATTGTTGCCCCCCCCAAGTATGTACATTCTCTTTCTGAACCAGATCCTGTCCATACCAGTATGGGCATACATAGAAAGGCGTGTGTGTCTTAGCTCCATAAAAGGGGCTGGAGGACATGTTTGGAAACAAAATTTAAATAAAAGGTTATTTTACTTTGAGATAATAACAGATAAACTTCGGAGAACATTGTCTTTATCTTGGTCACAAATCTGTTGAATGAAGGAGGATCTGATAGATGTTATGGTGGCTGTTTCCAGAGAGGAGTTCCTTTGTTGAATAAAAATGGTGCAGTATCACTGCAGTAATCTGGTCAGTGTCCAAGATTTCAACTGTCTCAAGGAATATATTGCTGATGTTATCTGTGGCCTGTTTAAGCATTTCTGTTTACAGATTTGTAGAGTGATTTGCAGTGCATAGGAACTGCACTTCCTGTTGGTTGAATGGTGTTGCTTAACTGTGGTCAGCTGAATTCCTTGGACAAGAGTTGAATTTTTCTAATGTAATGTCAATAGATTTTGCCAACAATAGCTGGCAATGAAGGCACATGCAAGGCTAGCATGAATTTCTGATGGTGTATTAAATATTGTGAACTCTGTTCTTACACTTTTTCTGCATGGTTCTGACAAAAGTGAGCTGCAGAAATGGCTTTGCAATAATCTGTTGCAACTTTCATACTAAGTATTTATTAGTAAGCAGGAGTTTTTAAAAAGTTTATGGACAGATACGTGCTTTGACTTAGAAAACTGGCGTCAGTTACTACATTTCTGAAAATGTTCCTTAGACACTGATACGAAAGTTTGAATATCAAACTTTTTTTTTCCCCCCAGATGGAGCAATTGTCAGATGAAGAGCTTGACCATGGTGCTGAAGAAGATAGTGATAAGGAGGATCAGGATCTCGACAAGATGTTTGGGGCCTGGCTGGGCGAGCTGGACAAACTCACACAGGTGAGGGAGGTTTCAGTCATCTCACGGAATAGTTTTTTATTAGTATTATGTTTCTTTTCACTTGGATGCTACCTGCTCAGCACCGCCACTTGCAGCAAGATAGATCGTAGCCTGTTAAGTAACCTTTAAAGGTTTATAAATTGGCTTGTTTTCACTATCTTAAGATTGTTAAATTCATTTTGCACAACCTGCTAGTTTGACCTATCCCAGAGCGTATGGTTCCTTCCAGGAATTATGGAATCGATCTTTTGTCCTCATGTTTGTAGAGAGACATGGACTTAAGGTGACAAGAGATAGGCTGTGTCTCAAAAGAAGTAGTTTGGCATTGTCCAGCTGTGGCAGCATTTATTTGTTGCACCTGAACAGCAGTAAGAAAAAATTGTGAATGTTGCCACTGATGACATAATAAGATACCCGATACGCCCTCAAGGACTCACCATTATTCCAGTGTACTCTTCCTTCATCGGAGAAGCAACTGATAGAACATCTTTTGGTCCTTCCTTCTTTCTAGTGTTTTTCCTTTGCTTCAGAAGCTGATCCAGCATTTTGCATGGTGTGCTGCTCTCCTGGGGTGATAGGCCATTTCTCTGTGACTGCCTGCCGGGGGATTTTTCTGCTGTGTGAACTGGCCTTCCTGAATAACATATTTAATCTTCTCCCTGTTTATCATATAGAATTAACCAAAGGTATGGTAACTGAAGTGTCATTAAGCTAGAGAAGAGGCAGTTTTTCTCATCTTCATCTTTCCTAAAGACTGATGGAAAATTTAGCTAATCATGTGACAGGATTGCAAATTCAGGTGCATCTCTGTTATTGACTCTGTGAGCAAGTTCTGAGTGTATATAGCACTGTAAGGGAAAATGACTTTTTTTTTCCTGAGCTCATACACGCAGGGCAATAAAGAATTCTGCCTTCTGAGATGAATGGAAGAGTGTGATATGAAGTCTGTGTATACTAATTCTTGCTGTTTTTTAACTTACTGTGAAGGGTTTTTAATGGTGTGAACTGTTTTGAAGGCAATGGGCTTTTTAAATCGCCTTGAGTGAGGATATTCACAGAGGAGCACAATCAGTCTTAGACCTGTTAAGCATTGCTTAATTTCAGATGTTCTGCAGACCTGTTGAGCTTCAGTGACTGCAAGAGCTGGATTCCCCATGTAACACATTCCACTCCAGGGGCAGCAGCTCTGTGACCCTGTCATGTACCTCTTGGGTCACCAGCTGGATCATAGTGCGCTATTGCTTGCTGCTTCCAAAAATCCTGGGATTTATTATAATATTTTACCATATTAGCCATCATAACATAACAATTCAATAGGTCTTAGACCCTTTGTTCTCTGCTCCATTTTTTTCAGGTATGTGCAGCCTAGAAAAGTAAGTGTACTTTACTTGGGGCTTATAGCTACATTATTGACACGCAGACTTCAGGGTGATGTCTCAATTTGTTGTTGGTCCATGCAAATTAGTTAAAACCTACTAACAGGTACTTAATGGTAGGACCCAGATTATTTGTTTCTCACCTTCGTATTGCTGTGCAAGACAGTCTGCAGCATAACCTGGCAGTTGCCCTTCTATCTTTCACAACTACTGAGAAATGACATTTCCCCCAAAATTTTGAATGACCTCGTATTGTTTTGTATAAACAAGTTAACGGAGTTGGTTGTGTCTCAGTTCATTTATTTCAACAGTCATCAAGTCTTGATGGGGCTGTTCCAATGAAGTACCAATAAAGGGAGGTGATTAGAGTTAATGAGATCCAAAGTGCATTCTCCTTTAGTTTCAGCATTTGTTGCTGTTTATTGGCTGGACTTCAAGAGCACTAGGAGGAAAGGTTTTTGTCCCTGGGATCCTTGAACTTTAACTTCTTTTTAGATTTCCTAAATGTTTATTTTGAGGAGATTTAAAGTAATACCTAGATGTAAGTGCTTTTTAAAAAATCTGAAATTGTTAAAATGCCCATGATACCATTTGAATTCCCTTCCCCTCTTTAACTCATGGTCTAACAAAAGCATTACAAAATGAAGTCACAAAATCTGCAGCATGTGAGAGCAATGTTTGGCATTGATGCAGAGTGCCTTAACATTTATCCTGCTTAAGTTATCATGCTGTATGGTGCAGGTTAAATGAAAAAAAATTTACCTTGCTTCTCATGATTATTTAGAATTAAGCTTTTGGTGCTGTTGCAGTTCTCCAAACTGCTGGTTTAGCAATCTGTAATGGTGAATGTGCTCAGATAATAGTGAGAGCATATCACATGTGTGTCCAATGATCTGAAATAACTTTATTAAATCCAGTAAAACATGTTTTAGGTACTTTTAACCAGAATATGTTTGCTTCACAGGAAATCTTTTGTATGGGTTCAGTCTGAAGGAATGAGCCCTTACTTGCCTCTTCTGTCTCCAGTTTCACTGATGTCTCTGGGATTAGATTTTTTTTTTAATTTTTTAAACCCCCCCCCCCCCCCTCAGTTATTCTGTCTGGGACAACACATAATCTTCATCTAGTAGAGGTGAGGGTTTTTTCTGTCTGATGGAAGACAAGGCTTCGTCACTATCTTCTCATAAGCCATGACTGACTCACTGATTTTTTTACATTTTTTTAAAGTTTGGGCCAAGCTGAGGAGAGAAGGGAGCTCAGGAAGAATAAATATTGGGGGAAAAAATGATGCATTTGATTTTTTAATGAAGCTTGAGTAAAGATGTAGAAAATGAAAATAAAAAGTTTAGGTGAGAAACTTTATTCTGTTGGAACTAGAAGATGCTATTCCTTCAGAAAAGCATATCTTCAGGAAATCTTTATCTGTACAAGCATTGCTTAATTTCAGATGTTCTGAAGGCCTTTTGAGCTTCAGTGTCAGCAGGAGCTGGATTCCCCATGTAACACATTCCACTCCAGGGGCAGCAGCTCTGTGACCCTGTCATGTACCTCTTGGGTCACCAGCTGGTTCACAGTGCCCTACTGCTTGATACTTCCAAAAATCCTGGACTTTATTATAATATTATATCCATATTAGCCATCATAACATAACAATTCAATGTATTGTTTAGAAAGAATTTCTGGTTTTAACCTGTGCTAGTTTTTCTAAAAAAATGTGTCCTACATAAACTGTCTGGGGCTTGTTTTCTTAACTTAATGTTATTGAGAGGAAAGACTGTTAAAAAAAAATTCTGAATTTAGCGAATTTAAATCCCTGTTAATACAATAGGATTCTTCATTGAATGTTTTTATGTGCTTGTGCCATAATTATGCTCATAAGCTAATGTGGGTATCTTAGACATACCTTAGACTTGTATCTCAGTTTGAATGTGTTCAGATACTTGTGCAGTTTGCTGCAGAGAAATTGTTACATGTAAGTCAGCTATCTGTTTCAAAAGGAGCTAGTGTGTAACACCACTCAAAAAATTCATTTGGAAAATGCTTCTCTCGTTTTGATTCTGAAAAAAGCAGAACGTGTTTAACACTTGTTCTTCGTCGCATATCTGCAGTTAAATCTCTTTGGTATGATGACATATGTTTTCAGTCTAAAGCCTGAAAAAGAGGGGGTGGTTTATATATACCAGTAACTTTTGAAAAATTTCTCTTAGAGAAAATTAATTCTTATTAATTTTAAAGATTTGCTTGCGCAATTCCACACAAAATTTTATTTCGCCCTTTTTTATTATCTTTTTCAGAGTTTGGATACAGACAAGCCTGTGGCACCAGTGAAGAGGTCACCTCTCCGCCAGGAAACCAATCTTGCCAACTTCTCATATCGCTTCTCCATGTACAATTTGAATGGTTTGTTGAATTATTTGCCCCTTATCGTTTAAGAAAAATACTAGTTCAAGGAAAAAACCTGTTCCAACTATAAATTAAAATATTGTAAAATATAAGAAATTTGAATATATTTATGGCTGAGGTGAGAACATATTTGCTGAAGGCATTGCTTTCTTGTGTCCTTTTTTTTGAGTACTTGAGTGTCCTAAGCAGTAGCTTTTACAACACCTAGTATATGTGAACTGTAGTGTTGTGTTTGTATAAAAAATCATGTTCTGGTCTCATGAAAGAATGAATTAGTGTGTTAACCAGGAAGAAAGAGCATCTTGTTTTACAGAGCAGGATGCAGGAATATAGCTACAGAATGCTTTCAAGATAAACAGAAGGAAACCTTAATTTAAAGGCTTGAGTAGTATGTACGTAGTATTTTTTTGTTTGGTTTTGTTTTTTTAAAGCAGTTGCATTACTTTAGCAGAAAATGCTTAGCAAAACATCTGCATTTTTCGAAAAGTGAGGCATGATACTATGCAAATGTGTTTTTACATTCTGTTCACAGGAAAGCAGTTTAAACTTTTCAGATGTAATCTGAACATTCATAGATTTCTTTTGCTGACAAATATGTTTAACCTAGATAGTGTGAAAGTTGCACTCGTCAAGAGTAGTAGTGCAAATCAGTTTCTGTTTAGCAGTAGGCAGAGGTTTTGCAACACAGATGGGAAGAGAAAATACTGCTTCCTTTGCTCTCTTAACCATTAGATTTGATAACACAAAGTGAAGAGTTGCAAATGAAATCACTCTACATATACTGACTGCTCTTATTTGTTGCAGAAGCCCTGAATCAGGGGGAAACTGTGGACCTAGATGCCCTCATGGCTGATCTCTGTTCCATAGAGCAGGAGCTCAGCAGCATCGGGTCTCATTCAGCAAACAATGCTGCAGTGAAACGCCTTGCCCCAGAATCCAAAACTCAGAAACCACCTGCTTGTCGACCTTCCACTAAGCACAGCAGCGTGAAAGGATTATCCTCCTCCTCTGCTAAGGTGACTAAACCGTCACATGCCAACGTGTCTCTGGATGACATCACTGCACAGCTAGAAAAGGCTTCTTTGAGCATGGATGAGGCAGCCCAGCAGTCTATTGCAGAAGACACCAAGCCAGTGGTTACTGCCCAGCACAGGAGGACAGCATCTGCTGGCACGGTGAGCGATGCTGAGGTGCGCTCCATCAGTAACTCCTCCCGTTCCAGCGTGACCTCTGCAGCTTCCAGCATGGACTCCTTGGATATTGATAAGGTGACAAGACCTCAGGAGCTGGACTTGACATCACAAGGGCAGCCAATCACTGAGGTAGGGTGTCACTAATTCAAGATTTTTGTTTGGGTTGGGTTTTTCCCTTTAAACTTACACACACTGTACCGCCTCACTTCCCATGCTGACAGTCATAGCTAAAGTCTGAAGTGCAGTGGGGTTGATTAAAGAGTTGCTTTCACAGGAACTGCACCTGTTGTAACTATTACTTTCTCTGTTACTGTTTCTGTCTGCAAGGAAACTTTTTATAAAGAATGGGTTTTGGTTTTGATTTTTCTAAGAGCTTTCCCCCATCGCTTCCTCCTCCTAAGCTAATTATGCATTTTAATGTTTTTATAGTTAATATTTTTATTTGAAGGAAATACCACATACTGCTTTTCATTTAAATCTGAGGAGTGCACAGCTGTGGAAAAAAGAAAGCACAACTGACAAAACTACATTTCTGTTACAGTACAGTTAATGCTTGAAACACATGGTGCAATTTGTGTGTGCCTATCTGGAGCTATACCATACCAGTAATTTGCTGCTTAATATTCTTGTTTAATGTATGACAGGAGGAACTGCTTGAAGCAATACACAACGCAGAAAAATAACTGGGCTTCAATACAACATTAGCAGATATTTATTTGGGATTTTGGTGCTTTAACATTGATTAATCGGAGAGGAAACTTCAGTTTCAAAAAGAAACAGCCAGTTCAGTGAACATTGCAAGTACTGGTGACTTGAGAGAAAATGGGGAAAATGTTGTAGTGAATTATGAAAACTTAAACTAGAAGCTGTCTTGTAGGAATACTCTCTGAAACAGAAATCTGACCTGTTAAAATGTCAGTTGTACTAATATGCATGTTCTCTTTTATGAGAGAGAATTGAAACAAGCTGAGTTTATTCTAATCAATAATTAAAACTAATCTGAATGAGCTGTGCTGAAAGCATGGCTCTACACATCTGCAACAAAAGTTCATCTCATGTAGAGTGAATGATGCAGGCTTGTCAGTCTTACGGCCAACTCACTGAGATTGCACTTTGATTTAAATCTTCATTTGAAATGGTAAAAAAAGAGTGAGTGACAGTTTAGGTAAACTTTGTATAAAAAGTATATATTCAGTATGCTTTTATTGGAGGTTTCATATGGTGACGTGAAGCAAAACAGTGAGAAATGTGCCCTTTGCTCTTTGGAAAGTTAAAATGCAAACCTTTGTATTATTGCTATGGGCCTAAGTGTTCAAGTCCAGTCATTGATTATACTCTTGTTTGTTTGTCAATCATTTTCTTTTTATGGTATGACAAGACTTTTTTGGTTTGTTGGTTTTTTTTTTTTTTTTTTTTTGCATCTCCAGCTATTATCCATTGTTATATCTCTGTCTTTATGATGTAGAAAGGTAGGCAGTCTTGCATTTTGGTCTCTTCTCAGGCTAAAAAGATGATTTATGTCAGTGAGTTGCTCTAGCTTGCATAGCATAAGAAAAGCATGAATGTTGCATTTTTTGATTTTTAATGCAAGCTGTTTTCTGCAGCTGATCTTGCAGGTTTCCCTCTAGATTCTTTTACTTCAGGAGTGATGTGCTTGAGCCATCAGTAAAATTGCTCTTCTTGTCTCCCAGATTTTTTCAATTCTTTGTGTCATGAGTAAACAACAAACCACCTGCTGGCCTTAATTAATTTGATTTTGGTGAATCAGGGGACAGAGGTCAAGAAGTTGCTTTGTCTCCACAGGAAGCTAATCTGTATTGCTGCAAGTCTTGCAGTTGCTTTCTCAGTTGCTTTCTGAGCTCTTGGCCACTGACTGCAAACCCCAAAATCATCCCCAAAAGCTTTTCTCAAAGACATGTGAGAGGCTGCCTTTGAAAACACCCAGTGATTGCTTCTCATATAAGAATGTGGCTATTGTTTCTCCACCCAGATAAGTTGATAAGAATGATTGATTCCTTTGATGGAGGTAACCAGAAAGTATCAGTAATTTGAGATCCAGATTGTGTTCTCCTGTTGAGAATAGAAACCTCTGCACTCATTAACTGTGCTGCTTTGTTTTGGCTTTATCTATTCTTTTTAATTTCAAAATTAATTAATTAATTTCAAAAGCCTGAGGAAAGTGTTCAACTCTGAAAAATTGTCCCCAGGTTTACAGAATTGTTATTCAACTATTCAGTATTAAAATTGGTATGTGATGGGATGGGACTTCTTGCTGTTAAGTAACTTTCTTATCACTGGTGAACAGAGAAAGGGAAATCACTTCGGTTTTTTGAGTTTGTGACAGATTCTGTGGTGGTGTTTTTTAAATGAATTTAGCTTTTAAATGGATTCTTTGGAAGAATCACTGTGTATCAACAAAGCAGTTTATTTCCTATTTCATTCATTTAGTGGTTCAAAACTAGTTTAAGGTTTTATTAATCCTCTTGGCTAGGTTGTGAACCAAATCACCTTTTACCAGTAAGGCTGAATTGTACCCTCCCACCCACAAAGTTGACTCAATGGTGCTGTTTCTAATACAAAACATCCCTGTGAGGAAATAGCCTTTGAAGAAGCTCTTTGAAGAAGTCTCAATGTCCATATAGGGAAAAAACCCAACAGTTTTTATGCTGAAAGTGGGAGAGGCTATTTATTCATGGTCACAGCAGATCTGTTTTGAGATTTGTTATTCTAATGTAGTGCTTCAAGTTAGCTCTTTTCTTTTTGCCTGTCTTCCTTGAGACTGCCTACAGTTGAGCTGACCTTTAAAATTTTTCTTTGCTGCTGTGGCTCTTCTGAAAGAGGTCGGTGTCTTGGCAGCTCTGCCCTTTTGACCGATACTTTCTGTCTTCTCCAGGCAGTATAGGTACTTTAAAAAGTCATCCTTTGTGCTGCAACTTCATGTTATGCTCTTCCTAAGTAAAACGGAAGACAGTTTGGATGGGAGGGAATGCTTGTCTGAAAAAGGAAATTAGGCTTTGCAGTTATTAACTTCAGTATTCTATCTTAAAAATTAGTTCTGCTGTGTATTTAAGAGCTCTCTGGCCTGGAAGTGGAGGGAAATCCTCTAAAAGAACTGCCGTGTCCTGGCCCACTGAAGGTATGTGTGGTCTATACTTTCTAGCTGGTAAGAGTGAACAGTGTTACTAAAAAGGCTGCAATTCCACAACCACCAGAAATAGGAGGGTATGACTTCCCTTTCCTCTCATCCTTCCTTCCTCAGAGTTCTTGCTTACACTGTCTCATCTCCTCTCTTGTCCCAGCTTTGCCATTTAACTGGTACTTAGTACACCAAAACTTCCTGCTTCTATGCTGGATCTCATTCTGTATTATGTAAGTGAATTGTAGGGGCTCAGATGACTGATGCACATTAGGGTGGTTGTAGCCAAGGACTGGAGGCTTGAAGGGAGAGCAGGAATTCACTCGTTGATGGTAATGGATTAATCAAGATTTGTTGCCTGAGCTATTGGACAGGCAACTTTAGTGTCTTGTCTTCCTCTTCTTCCTGCTAGCAGCCTATGCTATAGGAAATTCTTGGGGTTGAAGATTTATCAGCATGATGACTCTCAGTGGTCATATTGGCCAGGACCATCCTTGTACTCGTTCTGAATTTGTCTTAATGCCCCTTTCAGGGGAGGTGACTGGAGTTCCCTTAGTTGTCTAAAATTGTGGATTTATTAGTTGTCACCATGGTTTAATTTTCTTCCTTTCTTCCTTTGCTTTCTTAGTACTATCTCTTTAGACATTGTTAATGTTGATGTTGTCAAAGACTATTGCTTTGTAGTCTCGAGATATTATCTTGGTGGTACTAAGTGTTTTCTGACTGCACTTACGTTCTTGTCTTCAGTCTCTCCTTAAGCATTGCTGAATAAAAAGAAAAGTTGTTACCACCCCACCCTAACCACCATAATTTTTTGCTAAATTGAAATTTGTCTTTGACAAAATGATTTCACAGATCCTTGCTTGAACAGTATTCTTTCTTAAGTTGGTAGGTTGCATTTCATTTTCTATGCTTTTAGTTGTGGAATGAGTGGCATACACTTTAAAATTTTGTTTGGGGGGGGCAGGGGGTGTACTTGCATGTAGACTGAATTAGTGAAGTAATAGCATGAGTTAAAGGTAGGGGAGATAATGACTCTATGACTAACTTGTTGCCTCCACCCACATTATCTTTTTCTTCTTCCTTTGGTCCCTCTGCCAGCTAGAAGTTGTCTCTGTTTTCTGTGAGCTGTGCTAGAGTAGAAGAAAGCAGAGGGGAGAGAATAGAGAACTATGTTGATGATGCTCATGTGGCTGTTTGTGTCTGGTGGGTGAAGGGCTCCATTCATGGGCAGTAATTGTTACTGTTCTGCACATACTCAGTGAAGAGGTTGAAGATAAGTTTGAAGTCTGCCATCTGGTCTGGCACAGTTCAGCATCACCCCCCACCCTTCCAATATGACAGAGTTCTTTATGTCTGTTAACCCAGTTTGCACAGCTGAGAGATTCTGGTCATACAAAGAAAATTCAACAGTTGCTAACACTACATGATTTAATTGCATTTAATTTTTTAGCTTTTACTTAAACTCACTGGAGATTTAGACTTGATGCATGAGGGGTAAAAATCATGAGAAGGGACTGCCAGTGCAATAAAGCTGCATGGTTTTTGCTTCACTGGACAGAGAAGGCAGTGTAGAGTAAATATTAATGTTTCTTTCGGGGAAAACAAGGGAGCTTTGGAGGCATGACAGTTAGTAGTGATTGTCATGTAAACTCAGCACACATAAATAAATCTGTACGGGCTAAAAGATCCTCTGGGATAAAATGGAAAACTTGAAATGGGCATAAGGGAAAACAAAGTTCGTGTTTCATAGCAATTTTGCCATAGTTCTTACATTGACACGCTGGCATTTCATTTGCCTATGCAGTGGTATAATACAGAAACTTTGGTACATTTAAAATTATTGAGGGTCGTGTTTTATGTGGGATTGCTAAATGTTGCATTGTATGAAAATGCAGTTAACTGTTAATGTATGCAGAGAAATAAACTGATGATATATATGGTCTTTGTTGGGCAATGGTGTCTTAAAATAGAGTTGGACTGCTGAACCCCATCTGTTATTTGCAGGTGATTTAAAGAAGAGTTGTGGTGTATTTTAGCACTTGCAGGAATAGAGCATTATAGACTCTTACATTTTGGGAGCTTAAAGTTTGAGTAGTTTTCCTTATGGTCCATGTGTTGTGGTTAGCAGATGTGAAGGATGTTAGACTCCAGTTTGTGAGAGTAGTCACAGATAAGCACCAAACAAGACATGACAGAGGTTTGGTTTGTGTTTGTTCTAACGACTTTAAAAAAAATTCATTTCATTTTCTGCCAGTTGTGTTATGTCCTTAGCTTAGTACACAAAGTGTATTCTGGAACATTTCCAGTTAGCCTTTTCCTATGCTGAAAATAGACAATGGAAAGACTTAATTTGAAACACAATTAGACCATTTCTTCCTCTTTCTTTTTTTCCAATTATTAGTCACAAAGTGTTCTTTAATAAGTCAACAGTCAGGGAAAATTCTGCATGTCTGTCATCCTGAAGCATTACTTTGGCTTCTAGTTTTGTTGGCACAAGAAGTGTGAGCCATCCCGTTTTCAAATGTTCTTGAAATACATGTAAAATGACTCCTCATTTGCCAGATTTTTGGAGGCTTTCAAAGCATTCTCTGAGATAAACATATGATTTTATAAAATATAAACAATATTTATGTATTTCAAATGCATATTCAAATGTTCTCGGCTGTTCATAATCATCATATGAGGCACTAGTACCCGAGGATTGCTAATATGCTCTTCCCATCCCAATGCCTGCAAAACTAGCACATAAACTTTTTTTCACATTATACTTGTGGAATTTGCAAAGCAAATGATGGGAAAGGATAATCTTAATTTTTATTTTTTTTTTTTTTTTTTAATTTTCATTTGGGACCCAAAGGAGACATTCTAAAGGTTTTGTTTACTGCACATGAATGCACTGGTAGGTTTCAAAAATTGGGGTATATAGATTTAAAATATGTGAAAAGGAAACAAGAATTTAAACATTGTCCTTGCATTGGTAAATCTTGGTTCTCCAGTGTATCGGACTTATTTTATAGCTATGAATTTAAAATTTATCCTGTAACTTTTCCACATAGGAAATGACTAATTGATGTGTAACAGAAACCGTAAAACATGTAAGAATAGTTTATCTTCTGTCAGCTTTGCCTCACACTGATGAATAAGCTTAAAAGTTCCCTCCCTGGAAGGAACAGGAAAATGGGCAGTATAATAGATGTCTTGTTTGACACTGCTGGCTGGCAAGGCTGGTATCCACTGAAAAATTACAGTTATGGTGTACTTTGTTAGCATAAGTGTATACACCAAAGGCCTTGTCTCTACCTAAATATACTGTTCTTCGTGGCCGTTCTGTGAGGTTGGAGTCTTCTATGGTCAAGCAATTGAATGACTCACTCTGCTGTCCCAAATGCTGTGTAAAGAAGCACACTTTAAAATTAATCTCTTCACTTTTATGCCTGTTCTACAGCATTTTAGAAAAATACTTGTATTCATGAAAGGATTTCTTGAGGAAAAAAGTTCTATCACGAATACAGACAAGCCAAGAAAATGGTTGCTCAGAGGTTCTCTCTCTTTCCAGATTCATCTGCAGGAATAAAAATACCATAGATGAATGACGAAATAAATCTAGGCAGCACACTCTTGGAACTAGCCACCAGACCTGAGTTGAGAAATCAAAAGTCTTGCCTCATGATATTACCAAACTTTGTCAAAAGTGTGCTGCGGGGGAGATGTACACATTGGTTGCAGTTTCCAGGGATGGTATCACTCTACTAGTTGTGATTAATTAATGGAGCTTTTAAAACAGCCAATTTCTTTGTAGATACACCAGTCTGCTTAAAACAAAGACAAATTACTTTTTCTGCAACATTTTATTAAATTAGGGATGTGAAATACTAAATCTGTAGGAAGTTAGAAACAGATTACTTGTTTGTCCTTATTTCAGGTTGCCAAAAAGGAAATTTGGGACAGATGACAAAAATTACGAAAACAGCCGCCAGTTGTGGAGCATTAAACTCTTAAGAGGAGAAAAGAATTTGTGTTGTTTTCCTCAGTTATTCCTAAGATATAGCATGAAAACTCGGGTTTATAAGGTTTGTAAAGGAGTGTGAAACCCCAAAAATAACGTTCTGAAGAAACAATTGAGAACTGGCCTTTTAGCTGTGTCAGTTTTGAGTGTGCAGCTTAGTGCTTAGTTTGTTATACTCTGATAAAAGTTGTCTGTAAATACAAAGAAAAGTTTTCATTGTTAGTTAACCAAATGTACAGCTTTGGTTACTTTCCTGTGTTGGACACTTACTAGTCTTATTTTTGAAAAAGTTATTCAGTATTTTAGACTAGCCACATCAGTGCCTTGCTTTATGAATGCAGGTTTTTTTTAATTCATGTGGCTTACCTCCTTTTAACAAATAGGGTAGATTTGTGACTTTTAACTCTTTCAGCTGTGTATACCCATTCTTTTGTAGTGGTTGATCTTTAGATGGTTTGATGTCTACAGTCATTTTGGGGGGAATTTATGGTTTAGAAGTCAACAGCACTATAATCAAATTTTTCTTAATACAGTTACTTAGTGTATAAGGCAGTAGGTGCAAACAAAACCAATAAAAGCCATATGTACTCTTATTCCTTAGGTTTCTTAGCTGCTTTGATGTCTTGTTTTCCGTGCTACAGGTAGAGCCCTTCACAGGATGAAGTCTCTGATATTCTGTAAGTAATGCAGTTAGGAATCAATTAGTCATAGTATACTGAGTTTGGGGGCTTTTCTTCCATTTCTCCTTTAGGTCTTCCCCTTAATGCACCTTTTTTTAGACTGGTCAGACAAGCATTTTCTGTGAAATTATACTCCATCTTATTTTGGGGTGGGGTCATCTTTTTTTCTTTTGGGAGAATTTCACTGTTTGAAACTTCCTCCCTGCAGACAGACTGCATTTGGGATTTCACGTTTGGTTTATGCTAGTTTAGATCCATGCTACTGATGAATTGGGCAGCCTTGCTGCATCTCGTGTTGGCACTGTTGTTTATGCAGCTGCGTAGTGATTTGGAACAACTTTCCTGAAAAACAATCCTTGTGAATTAGTTGTTCATTGATCCATTGGACCACATGGTCAAAATTATTGCTGTCCACACAAGAGCACATGGTTGAGAGGATGACAGGACTGCGTCTTTCTTGCGGCAGTTTAGTCTTAAATTTCTAAAAAGCAGTAGTGAAAGTTCACCAGCTTCTGCAATCCTGTCTGTCCTGCTCTGTCTTAAGTAACTTGTGTTCAGCAGGGGAGCATCCCGGCCTCACCTGAGAGGTGCATGGGCTAGCACAGAGTGCACCTCATGCACACAGAGCAACAGTTTGTTCATTTGAGATGTCCACAGACATGTTACTTAAATTACAGTGAATTTCAACAGGGTTAGTCTGTTAGGACTTGCATGGAGTTATAAACATCCCTAGTATTTAATAAATACTTACTGTAAGTTAAGATCTAATTTTTTTATTTTATTCCAGTTGCCTGCAGTGAAATGGAGTCACAGGAGTTGTAGGGAGAGAGAGTTGGCCACTCTTGAGCACAGAGTAATTGCACCAGGTTCTCCCTTCCCTTGTCTGGCTCCAACATGCCCTGCAGCAGCCAGGCACTGCAGCTTAAAGACTGCTCTACTCTCCCACCATGGACCCTGGCATTCTTGATCTTGGCTAATCTTTGTTTCAAGAGTAGCAGTGTGCAATCCAGCTTAAGGGCTGGGCAGTGCTCTGTGAGAGGATACAGCCTTGAGGTTTTTTTAATTCTGATGCTCCAGGCTTCACTGAGACTTACAGGCTACAATTTTAATTCTACAGGCTTAGTCTCAGGCAAATTTAGGTATCTTCTTATGGGAGAGTACAAAGCAAGACTTTGATGCCCTTGCCAATAATCTATTTCATGGTCAGATATGCAGAGGTCTTTAAAAACATCTGTATTGTAAATGACACACACCTTCCTTTCCTTTCTTGAGAATACTTTGTCTAATATAAATGACTAGTAATCATCCTGTAACAGTTACCAGTCATGGAAAATTTCTGTCTTAGTAGTATCGTTTGACAAAATTTTTATAATCAACTCCAGGATGACCCTGCTTGAGCAACAGAGGTTGAACCAGATGACCAGCTGTGGTCTCTTCCAGCCTTCCCACTCCGTGGTTCTGTGAAAACACATCTTGTGTGTGGAAGGGTCAGGCAGCTCTGTTACCCAATGCTGCTGTTTCAGTTTCTATGTGTCTATTTTCCTTTTCTGAGGTTTTAATAAGAATAAACTGTAACCCCTTTTGCAACAATTTTTTTCAAGTATCTAATCTAAACCTCCTCTGGTGCAAGTGGAGGCCTTTCATTTTATTCTATCTCTTGTTAATTGTAAGAAGAGACTGTCACCCACCTGTCTATACCTCCTTTTGAATGGTTGTAGAGAGTGAGCCTCTTTTTTTCCTAGGCCAAACAACCCCTTTTGCAAAAGAAAGCAGAAACCAGATATTTTTAGTTAGCCGTTTATTGTATTGTGTCCATTTGAATATGTTCCATATGAATATGTAATCTCAAAGAGATTGGAAGAAGATATTTCAGTTCTTCTTTCCCATCTTTGGGCCAAAATTACAAAAACTATGTTTAATCTTTAATTCTTGAATTCTCTTTTGAAAATAGTGGATTCTAATTTTTGAAGCTGGAGTCTAAGGAATTCATTATAGGGATGTGGTTGAAATGGAAGCTATACTAATCTTTTCAACAAAGTTTTATAAGCATATCGCTTCTATTGAACACTGTATAGTGAGTTTCCCTGATTTTTAGTTTGTTTCTTATGGACAGAGAATGCTATTATAAAAGGTTTTCCTAGTGTTTCTCAACTGTGATATTAAATCCACGCTAGTGGCACAAGAGTGCCACCAGCTGGCTTAATTAAACGTGTATTTATTGTTAAACTCTTATTAAAGAGTTTTGCAAGAAACATGGCAAGATAATTACATGCACAAGTCCTCAGTGTGCTCTTATTGCCTTTTTTTTATATACTAAGGTAAGTTATTCTGCTGTACGTACCTTGAGCGAATGGTGTCTTTGAACTTACAGATGGTATTTAATAAGAAAGGAAGTTTTCTATTTAACATATTTAAAACATTAGAACAGTAAGATAAAATACTTTAGAAGATCACCAGGTCGTCTTTTTCTTACACTTTCCACTCCAGTTTTTGATCAGTATTTGTAAATTGTCAGTGTTAAGAACATATTTGACACCTTTCACACTGTATTGTACAGTTTTTAAACTCTGTATGCCTGTGTTCTCAGCCCTTACCTTAAAATCAGAGGAATTAGATACAACTCAGTCTCTTAGCAATGAGACTGAATCTTTCCAAATTGATCCCACTTATTTCTGTACTATGTGATAATCAAACATTGAACACTGATCCTTTTGTTTGTTACGACTTTGCAAAAACATGCAAGTAGAATTGAAGAAAGGAGTCCATGTATAATATAGCATCTTTCTTGTGATCTGTTGGCTTACTGCCATGGCAAGATGGGCTACACGGCCTTTGTGCTTCAGAACCCAGCTAGACAGCTCAGTTTTTCACCTCTTCTAAAACAATTTTCTTAAAATCCACGCGTCAGTTATTGTCTGTAAAAAATAAATCTAATATGCTCAGTAATTCAGTGTTAGTTTAGAAACATGGCAAGATAATTACATGCACAAGTCCTCAGTGTGCTCTTATTGCTTTTTTTTTTTTTTTTTATGTACTAAGGTAAGTTATTCTGCTGAAAATTCATTTCAGTTTTGGGATTTTTTTTTGAAATTGACTTTCAGCTGAAGACCTCATAACCTCAAGAATTAAAAGAATCCATTGAATATTTCATAATGGAACTGACAAGGATAATAGGTGAGAAAATCTTGAGGTTTTGGCCATGTGGAGCATTACTGATCATTTAGTTTACTGCAACAAATTATATTCTGGAAATCTGAAAGGTATTTTCATGGTAATTCATCTCTTCTATCATGTTTAGCAAACATGCTTGGTTGGTGATGGGTATAAAAATCTTCGAGTACTGAAAAAACTATCTGGCATAAGCAGCTACTCTTTATTTAAGTACTGTATTGAGTGTTCTGAAAATACTGAAATGCAGTTTTCAACAGCTGATCTATGAACGTCTGGTATTTAGATCTGCAGGTAGTAGATATTACATTTCTGTCTTCAAAGAAAGGATCTAGGAAATCTTTGAAGTCAAAAACATAATTTGGAGCAAGACTGTAGTCCATGTTACTATAAACATCAAAGCGAGCTATCTTTGCTGATTGAACTGCACAGGAACACTATTAATTTTTTTGTCCTAACAGCATCTAGAACGCCTAAGTGTTCTCAAATCTGGTTTTCTATGCTGTTGATTATCCACAGCACCTAAAGTTTGTTACTGAGACATTAGTAGGCTTATTTCTCTGTTTTTGTTACTTCTGATATTTTGGTCATCATACCTGAATATTTTTAAGTAAAATTGTTTCTGCACAGAATATTTCTGTGCACAGCTGTTTTGACGTCCTTTGAGAAAGGTATGCATTTAACTTTATAGACAGTTAATTTTCCAATTAGCGTATCTTTTTTAGCATTTTGAGGATTTTTTTTATTATTAAACATCCATGGTTTTCAGTGTGACTTGGAATAATTGCTGCTAGGAGTTAAAATATGACAAAATTCAAAACAGTTACCATTGTCTGCTTCTACTTGTATAAAATGGTTTTCCTGATTTTGGTACATTTTCTTTCATTATTTTTCTCTGTTCAAGACTTTTAACTAGGTTGAGTTCCTGCAACTTAGTTTGAAATCTGCTCCATATTATGAGGAAGGACTAAACCAGAAGTGAATAGCTTCCTATGTATTGTGTTAGAGCTGTCTCCAAACAAAGTCATTTTGGCACAAAAAAGTTGTAAACATATTTGGTATCTGATGGTAGGTTTCATGTTTGCTCTATTTAGGGAAAGAAGAGTACTTTTTGAAGATTATATAAAGAAACAAACTTAGTGAGTTTTGGGCTACAGTATTATGGCCTGTCCCAGCTTTCTGGTGTGAAATCTTGTAGCACCATTCATAATGACAGATTCCACCTGACAAAAGGAAATGTCATATTGCTTCTTAAGAGCCCTCTTAAAGCCCTGTCATTTCTCCCTTCCTGTGGATGCTCACTGGCCTATGGTAGCTGCCTGAATAGCAGTGATGCTGGATTAACTGGGAATCCTTAATGGTGTATGACTCCCTAATAATCACTTAAATTATTGAAGTGTAAGTGTTGGTTTTAAAATTATTTTGTTGGCAGAGTGGTTTTGTAGATCCCCTCTTAGTAGAAAATTTTAACGTCTGCTAATGCCTGTTAAGTGAACTTTTTTTATCATATAATGGAAATAACTTTAAGACGCTCTTTCATTTTTACTGCATCTGCAGTAATAATTTTATACAAGATCATATAACAAGGTATGGCTGTTACTAATGGCTGGATTTTAAGAAAGCTATACTATACATAAAAAGTACAACTTGAAAAAACCCAGCTTCTAAAAGAACTAAAGAATTATAGGTAGCTTTAGACTGCACATATTACACACTCTTTTTGTTTGCCCCCCTCCTAAGTGCTGACCTAGAAATATGTGATCTTTCAAGGAATTTGGTAAATTAGGTATCAAATCTTTGACTTGGTTTTATTCATGTTGAATTAGCTGCACTGAGTATTTTAGTGAATGCAGAAATTAAATACTCTTCCAGCGCTGTTACAATCTGGTTCTTCTACAATTTCATACTTAGTATAAAGGACTGCATGGTTTTGTCTTCTCTGAAGCTGTTGTCAAATTTTGATACTTCCATTATGTTTCAGACTACTTTAACCTTCCAACCACATTTAATTCTGGTTGTGTGACAATTTGAAGAAAAACTTTTTAAACTGAGAATATGAGAAATTATGGCCTTGTACTGGGGAAGCAGTCAGATTACTGCAACAAGATAGAAAAATGCATGGTGTTGCAGGAGTGGGAGAGACACACTAGTTCATGTAATTGGAACTGGTTTTGTATCCTAAATGAATCTAAGGTGGGAGAGATGACTTTGTTGCCAGAGCTTGAGTTCTCATTGTTGTGATGGGAGCAGGTGGAAGAAGAGATATTTTTCATGGTGGAAGACCAGAAATGTCTACCTAGGAGTAATTAATATTTTGGTTTTCCTGGATTTCATCACTGTTCTTTTTAGTCTAGTGAAGTCCTTGGGGCAGAAAAGTAGGTTAATTTGTTTGGCGAGACTGGGCATTTATATTGTCAGAGCTTTGATAGTTATTTGAAGTCCAGAAGTAGAGTGGAAGAGTGGGCTATTTAGATCCTCTGTGTGGACCACTGTGATTGTACTATCTAGGAAAAAAAAATTATCTTCATCTGAACAATGGAATATTCTAGGAGCAACATCTGTTTACCTCAAAGCTTGATGTTTGAGCTGAAGTCTTTTTTTGAAATAGACTAAGAGCTTTAAAGCTGGATTGTGAAAGTAACACATTGTTCTAAATTGAAATTTAATTTATATCTCCAGGTTTGTGCATGTCAAATATTTTAAAAATTGTATGTGCATGTAGTTACTGTTTAGCTGAGCTATAATTTCTAGAATTTGGGCTTTCCTGTTGCTTTACTACATCTGCTCATTCTGACTTTTAGGTATGTGCAGTACTGCAGAATTTGTTACAGAGTAGGAAGAAGCCACACACAGAAAGATGTCTGGAAAAAAGCTGTTATCTTCCAGTTTCTGGGCATGTTAGCTCTGCAGCTCCAATTCACATAGGTAGTTGTCATCACACTGATGTTCTATATTTTACTGACCAAACCCTATTCCCATAAAATATCATCGTCAAAGTTTCAAGTGGCTAGTATGGTGTAGAAAGGATATGGCATTCCTGTTTTTGGATAGAAGTTCTTTAGGGGAGAAAATGTACTTACATGCAAGATAGCAGCAGCCAAGATGACCAATGATAGGAAGAAGGTTAACTGGCCTACCCTGACCTTCCCTGTAGGAGAAATATGCTGCAGCAAATAGTATTTCCTTTAAGGAGAGATTCAGTATCCTCTCTTTATCCTGCCACTATTGTTGACTAATAGGCTAAGACAGAAGGGGACTAAACTCTAAGGAAGAGCCTACAAGTGTACATTGTAATGTTCCTTGTACTGCACTGCTCCATTCAGCAAAAAGTGATCCATATTCATCAGAGTCCATAATGACTGACAAGAACTCTGTGAAGAAACTCTTAAAAGAATTTCCTTGAACTTTTCACTGGCTTTTTATGTATACTTTTGGGGTTGGATTGAGCCAACCATTTTTACTCTGCAAGTTGTGTAGCAATATGTTATAATGAGACCATTCTAAACTGACTGTGTAGAAGGTTACAGCCTCTGTTTTAGAAAGGATACAGTTCAGTATGACTGTAAATAATTATACCAGGCTTTACAAACCCTCAGCAGTGTGGCTTGAGCTAGGCAGCACTGCTGTGCTTCTAAAACATAAAATGTAAATACAGACAGTAATTAATATGCAAGCAGAAAAATCTTCATTTACTCTGTAACATTACCTGTGTCTATATTAGTGGATAAATAATCCACTGCCAGGTGGAGCTTTGGCTGGAACCTGAGTTTCACTTCAAATGCTTTGTAGCATCTTTCTTGAGCTGTAACTTTTAAAGCCTCCTTGAGTTCCTTAATTGCTCATCCCAGCAAATGGCAGTTGCATCAAGTAAACTCTCCCTGCAGGAGCTGTATTCGCAGAACTATTTGATACTGCCTTGTATCAAATAGCTACTACTGTATGTATCAAGTATCTACTATTTGATACTGCCTTGTATGAAGTGGTAGATATGGACTCTTCATTTTCCTAAGACTATACCTTATTGTGGCACTGAGGAAGAGGTGGGATTCTGTATTGCTAATCAGTAAACAAAAGTATAGTAGGCATGTATAGTTGTCATGTCTTGTTCCATTGTATAGCATTGAAACAAATACGGCTGAGACAATTGCAACCACACAGGACAAAACTTGCAGTACAGTGGTCGTACACAGGAATGTACTTAATGCTCTTGTAAAGTGCCACAGTACTAGTCTAATTTCCTTAGCAGACTTGACTATGTGGTTCTGCAAATTGCTGCATGATGATGGTTTTGTTGCCTGTAGCAGGTGCTGGAGAAGATAATCACTCTGGTGTCTGTAATTAACTGATTTCTGTCTTTCTCTACTGGTTACTTCCCCTCTATTGATTTTGCTTCCCGTTTTGAAAACAGATGAAAATATACTTTCTGCTAATTTATCTTCCCAAGGGAAGCATGGGGATTTGTAATTTTATAATTTGGACTATACAAGAGAGAAGAGACTTAAGTCCTTTAAAAAAAGGGACATGAATGTTAAGTCAGGTTGGTTACTGTTATGGTAATATCTTTCTTCTTAAAGAATGAAGCAGCAACCAGTGTAGAAGGCATAAAACCAGAATGTCTCCCGGATGACCAGTTTATAGTGGTTTTATGTTTGTGTAGTGGAAGTAGAATGTTTAGTCTAAGGAGACTGGACAGGCTTTTGAGAAACATTGTAAGTGTGTGTTTTCTTACTTATATAGTTCTAAATGTCTTTACAAATAAGTTTTCTCTTGCAGAAAAGAAACCAGTGGCAGGTAAGCAAAAGTTTTCTTAATTCTATTATGGGACATTTTGTATGGGAGAAGATTAAAATAGTGTCTTTTATTAGCACAATTGCTTTTACATCAGTGTATCAGGCTCATAGTATTTGGGAATGTTCATGTTTTTATGGGAGGGAAAAAGAGTGATGATGTAGGGTTTTTTTCTTTTAAACTCTGCTTTATCTTCTGCAATCAAGACACCATAAAATTACTATACTGACTTCCTTTGACTTACGTTCTTTCTCTTTCTTTCTGCACAAGCACTCCTATTTGGACAGGGAAACCTCCCTTCTTCTGAGAAACATTGCAGGAAAGCCTTCTCATTTGCTGACCAAGGTGATGATGCTTCTTTCTACCTGTATGTGACTATTTCTATGTAGAAAGAATGCTTTCAGTGTGTGTTATGCTTCTCCACCCCTCCCCTTTCCAGGAACTTCTGCATTTACTTACATGATTTTCCTGATTATCCAAGGTGCTTTTAAAGGCTGAATTGTATTGTTTGTTTCTGCAGATTTATCAGTGTTCAAGTTCTTGACAAATACTTAATAGCCATGTTAGCAGGTAAAATGCCTTAGTTGAAAAGGAAATGTGCTGAGCTAGTTCTTTTGTTTGTATTACCATTCACTAAAAAAAGATCCTAAGTATGAAAAGTATGTGGGAGCTTTCAGTAGATTTAAAAGGCATTAGTAGCCTTAAAAGAAATCCTCTTGCTGTATTGAAGACAAACTAGTAAGTAATGGGATTTTTTAAATAACATTTTGAATGTTGATTGAATGTAATGTGGGGAGAATGTCCTAGTAAGACAGTGGTCTAATGAGCCAGGTATGTACAAATCTTGATTATAAATTACTTTTCTTTACAGGAAAGAGGTCAGTAATGTACTATGATCACAAATTGTCATCCAGTTTGCTAAGAATTATATCCTCTGCATGAATTTCCTTTTGAAACTAGAGTAGGAGGGATGGACCAGGCTATAAATCTCTTCAATGAAAATACAGGATGGGATGAAGAACAACTTGGTGTAGCTCAGAACTTTGAATATTTGGTAGCTGAGGTGTCAGATGTCTCTGCTAATGTACACTGCAAAGCCATTTCTGTGGGTTATATTTTAATTCACAGACGTTCTAATGGAGAGACCTCAGGCAAGCCTGAAGTAACAAAATGCAACTTGATGACTTCAAAACAATAGGGATGATGTTCGCTGGGCATAAGTAGTCTGTATTTAGCAACAGAAGTTCAGAATTAGTTTACTGCCTTTTCTTAAATACCTTAATATTCTTCTCAAAATGCTCAGCATGTATCTTGACAAGAACTTTTCAGGCTGTCTTCTAGAGGAGTACAAACAGCCAAAACCAAGTAACCTTTTGCTCTTGTGATTGTTTTGCTTAAATTTTAAGCCCACTCCCAATAGCTCGTGGCCTCTCTGCACCCCCCAGCAAAGCAAAGCCACCAAAACAGGAATTGGCTTGATTGCAAAAAGATTAACAACAGCTGTGGCACAAACAGAAACCACAATTTTCTTTCATCTCCATATGTCTTCAGATCCTCCCTTCTCGTTGTTTATATGTGGGATGAGTGTTAATTACCATATGGGAACTTCATTTTTAAAAGTGCTTTAAATGATCCCTTTGTGTCATATGGCCATGGACTAGCTCGTATCAGGCATTCTAATACACTCCAAAATTAAATGTTTGTATTTATAAATCTTTGTGTTGGCCAATTAGACTTCACAGCTCTTTGATTCAGGTGCTTTTGGTGAGTTTGCTGATTTTCTGAGGATAATATTTGGTCAGCTTGTGACTGTTTCAGTTCAGCTGTGCCTTCCATTTCTGACTACTGAACACACAGGCCTGGTGTGGAACTTAGTGGTTTTCTTCTGACCTCCTGCAAACAGAAATATCTTTAGCAAAATTATGAAATGAAAGTCCACGTTGCTGCTTAGATCTCTTCAGCTTACTGTAACACTGGATAAGCCCCTGTATGAGTGAAGCAGTCCTGAGAAATGGGACATTTCCTTGTAGCAAGGTGTTAGATCAGTTGTGACTGTAGGATCACATTGCAGGTCTGTGCTGGTGTCCCTGGTGTGTCGACTGTTTCTTACTGTCTTTGCTGTTTCTGGTGTCTTCCCCTTCTCTGGTATGTCTGCCTCTTATACTGAGACTAGAGACACTTTGGAGGAACAATACCATTTTTGTCCTCTGGTAATACAACTAATTGTAAAAATTCTGGCAATGGACTACATTACAACCATGCACACAGTTCCTGTTGCAGTACAGGGCAGATCTCAGCACAGAGAATTATGTATTCATTTTGGTGATCTCTTCATTTTTAGATATAATTCCAGGTGTTATTGTTCATTCACACACAACATTCAAATCTTTGTTTGAAAACAGAAGTGAAAGCATATCTGTAAAGTAAGTTATTGAAAACAAAGCAATGGAGCTTTATTGTCAAATCTGCAAACTTGTTTCCCTGTAATGAATATCAAAAACTAAGCTTAGTGCTATGAAATTAGAGGAAATAATTTTGAGAGAGTATTCAAGGCTCAAATGCATCTCAGTTTTGGCCATGAAAATAGAAAGGTAACATGGCTGGATTTTGAAGTGAGCATTTTTTCTGCTGTTTTGATGCATGTGAAGCTGGAAGAAATCACTCTCATCTGTACACATGGAAGTACAGACGATAGTGATTTAAAGAAGTAATAATTCAGATAGTATGTTAGCATCTGGAGGTAAAGGAACTATGTTACACCTTTTCTTCCCAAATAGCAGGGGTGTCATTCTTCTTTTCTTGTGGACCTGAAAGACAAAAAATCTTCTTATGAATGTTGATTCCCTTACTTTGTAGCTTTTAGTTACTGCACACTGTAATTCCATCAGACTTTTGATTAAATCAGTTGTGATGTTGGCTTCATGCATCTTGTGGCCTGAGAGGCCACTCTGATTCAGATGTGCTCATTCTTGAATTAAGCATCTGTTTGAAATCTTTTTTTAATGCAGTTTAAAAATACAGCAATTGATTTTTAATCTGCAAAGAATGTAAGGACAATCTAAAACCTCCAGCCTCCGACAGACACTTTCTGAGGAAGTTGTGATGTCCTCTGTAGTTTTGATGTCCTTTGTCTTTTTTATGATAATGATATTATATACCTTGTCATTATAATAAAAACATAATTTATATATTGTTTTTAATAATCCATTGTGGTTGCATTGTTAGACAATCAGCCAATGTTCTGAAATCTTTCTGCCCAGTTCTGCCTATCAGTTGAGCTTTTTGTCCAAGTGAAACTCCTTGCCAGTTAATTGTAGTGTCTCTTCTGTTATGTTGTAGTTGCCTGTCCACTCTCAGACTTCCTTTCTGTGGTTTCTTAGGCCCCTTCTTCTTACACCTCCCCTTTCCTGTTTTTCTCCTGGTCCCAGATCCCAGTACTTTTTTCCTGTGTAACTGTTTGCCATAGTGAGACTGTTTGCTCTGGCCTAGAGCAGTTACTAGACAGGTCCTATTCAGAGGCAAGTGGGATGATAATGTAGTGCAGATGGTTGCTTCAAGGCATAAACAGCCAGTGAAATTCCTTTGGATTTTTTTATTTCATCTCTGCCAGTTTTGTCAAATCTAGTCTGAGTAGTCTTATAGGCAGATGGCAGAATGCACGTCTCTGCTGATTAAGGTTTTGTTCTGCCATACCTGGAAGCATAACTTCAAAAGGGCACAGTTCTACCTGGAGGTGTTAACCAGTGGTGCACCTGAGAGGTCAATATCAGGTCCAGTACTTCTCAACGTCTTCCTTAGTGATGTGGGTGGTGGGGCCTTCTCTGCCCTCACAGACTGTGGGGAAGAAGGTCCCTTCTGTGGGAAATCGTGACAAGGGCCAGTGTAACTCTGAGATGCATTTAAAATGTAACTGCTGCTTTCCAGTTTCCATTCAGAAGCCAGCTCCTGTGTTTGAGTTAGGCTTCTAATAGCAAAAAGCTTGTGAATGGTGAATTGTGAAGTAGAACAAAGGAAAAATATCGCACTACCCCAGTGCAGTGTCATTGTAATATCTGAGACCTTTTCAGGTGAATAAATCTCAGTCACAACTCCTAAAACAATACTACCACTTCACAGCCATTTCCTTATTTAGTAGCATAGTGCAATATGGTGACAATGTCAGGAATATTCCAGAGGCATAGAAAAGTCTGTATTAAAAACCGGGAAGGAAGAAGGAGGAAATGTGTGGTGAGTCTACGTTAGGGAGGATGAACCTCTACCAGGGTGAATGCACATACACATTCAGAGAGCTTTTAGATACTCATGTCTTTCTTCCCTTTCTCCTTTACCCAGATAGAGGTTATTTAGAGTTACTGTGAGAAGAAATACAATAAACATGTTTTGAGAATGACCACGAACTACTACTGTAAATACAAGTTCGCTGTTTGTAAACAGACTGTGCCATGACTGCAGCACATTTTTAGGGTAGGAGTATTCTGCTTGTCCTAATGAGTTTATCAAGAAATACAGAAGAACTGCTTTTAATATTCACACATTTGGGTTTAGTGCTGATCACACACACTCAAGTTCTAGTGTTCTTTTTAATAATAAATGAAAGCAATTGACAGAAAAACTTCATTAATGTGATTAATATTCAGATTGATATACATTAAACATGAGGCTAATAAAGATGTCTTGAAGTTTTGGGCACTCAGGTACGAATGGAAATGTTACTACTACTGGTAACAGGAAGCTCTGTTTCAGTACAAGCTCTGCAAAAAGGAGTGTCCTTGCAAAACAGGTGATTGCCTTTCTACCCAAGGCTAGACTGTTGATGGGAAAATAAACAGTGGATACCTGCTTTTAGTCCTTCACAAGTCAGTGCTACTTGTGTATTTAGTTATCTCCTTATCTGCATTCAAAGAAGGAATTCAGAAAAAAAGGGAAACATTAAACAAAGAAGAAATTTCCTCTTTTAGTCATTTTGTAATTTGTATCTACTCTGCTAACTTTGCTAAAATGTGGATTTTGTTACTTAGCTCTTATCATATAATTACTGGCTCTTCTAAGTACCTTCCTTAAGTGATGCCCCTCCCCCCACCTTTTTGCATTCTATTTGTGATCTCTGTAAAAGAGATTTGTTAATAACATTTAATGTAAAATGGAAGAAAAAATAAAACACCAACATGGAAATGTGAGGCACAAAATCATTTGGGCAAGGTCAGCTCTGTCATTGCACACATCTTGCATCTTTAATGCTAAAACACAGCTGGAATGTCTTGTAACTGCATATTTAATTGGAAACTGGGAGAGGAAACCGTGTCATTATATTACGGAAATATTAACTTTATATTTTTTTGTGTTATTCTTTCCAATATTTCTCTGTAGACTAAAATTATTCAAAACATAGTTCTGGTATATAAATGCAGGGAAGAAAATCATTAATTTAAGACCTTTGCACCAAAGAGAGATTCATTTTCCATTTTGGTTCACAATATGTTCAAGTATTTTGGATTAAAAGGTTCTATACATAAGTATGTTGCCAAGTGTTCTTTAAATCAGGTGCAACGTTTTCCGTAACTGAAAGTAATCTTGGCTCAAAGCTTTAAAATGCAAGTGTAACAGTAGTCCCAGAATGGTCCTGTTGAGGAATTTATGTTACAATTTGACAGTGATGTGTACTGCTACTAAAAGAGAAATATTCTTTTACTGCCAGAGGTGGAAATCACTCCCCATTATGTTTGGTGTTTTTATAAAGTGTGTGTATGTACATACTTCCTTTGTGCTTTTCCAGGGCTTGCATATGACTGTAAAGGCAGTCTTACCAGGGAGTGGATTCTGCTGAATCTTTTCTCCTGCGTTAGTTTTTCTCCAGATCAGTCTGTGACTGAGCTGTGTGTGTGTGGCCACAGCAGCACTGTGACTGCTCTGAGCAGTAACGCTGTGCAAGAGGGGCAGGTGTGTGGCCGTATCAGGGACTCACATTGTCTGTACCACCTGCGAAGCCGTGACAGGGCAGCAGTCCTGCTCTTTACGTGCATATGTATAACCCTTTAGCAGCTCCTATCACTGTTGCCAGTATGTGCTAGCAAGGGGGGAATAAATACGTAAGTTCAGTGTGGTTGGACTGGATGTCCTGGCCTTGTAAGTTTGTGGCATTGAATAGTTTACAGTTGCAGTCGAGTGTTTTTGCCATCTGTCACCTGTCTCCCTGTGCACTGAAAGGAGTTATTAGCTTATTAATACAAGCTGATGGACTGCACGTGCTTTCTCCTGCCCAGAAGTTGTGTTGCATTCATGTACAGGGGGAGGAGAGAACCTGTGTTTGTGTCCAAGTGCTGTTCTGGGATGGCTTTGGTGGGCAGGGGACTTTCTTGGGCCATTAGGAGACAAACAGAATAAATGGTTGTTCATTTTGGTGGTTTATTAAATTACTTTATTAAGGAATCAAAACAGATAGTTCTTCCTCCTTCTCCCATGAAACATCATTTGCCACATCAGCAGAGATGCAGCAGTGGCCTGAGCACTAACTATAAAGAAAAACTTGAATAGCTTAAAATCTTTGACTACTATATGCTTTCAGAAATTGCAACTTCTTGCTTTCTTTTCCTTTGTGTGTTTTCCAGTTAGTAAATTCAGACCTCTTTTTACAATTTGTTACTGGTTGAAACCAGTTCTTATTTTGATAATTGTAATTCTGTTTTGTTTTGGGTTTTTTTTTTTTAATTTAAATTGACTTTGTTAAACTCTAATAAAGTATAAGGAATCCTAATCTCTGGACCCACATTAAATTGAGTAGGAAATGAAAAGTAATTGGTGGGTATTAAAATAGTAAATCCTTAAAATCTTTTTTGGTCTACATACTTATTTATTTTTTAAAGCATTTTAGGGAATGATGGATTATAAACTTCGAGGTCACCAAAGATATTTTAGCTGTGTTGGCACAGATACTAGAGAGACCACAGCTGCTTGTTGCTTGCCCTGGTGTTGCTGGCTGTGCGCTGTGGGTGCAGGTGCTCCTGTTGCTTTGCACAGGTGTACAATGAATTGGGCTAGGAAACTGTGCTGCTTGACTTGAATGAAGAGCAAACCCAAACATGCTGGCAACTTCTGTGCAGTAGTAAAGGTTTATGGTTGGGTTAATGAGCAGCTTTTTTAAACTGTGAATTACAATTTCTCCAAATAGATGATAAAATAAGTCTTTTGCTTTTGCTGATTTCAAAATGAACAGGTGCATAGCATCACTTTTAGAAACTTACAAGTGTTTCACAGAGTTAGTTCAGTTGGAAGGAACCCACAGGGATCACTGAGTCCAACTGCTGTCCCTGCACAGGACATCCCCAAGACACCATGTGCCTGAGAGTGTTGTCCAAACACTTCTTGAACTTTGTCAGACTTGGTGCTGTGAAGCCTTGCTTTTTAGTAATAAGATGTTTCTACAGATGGAAATGGTTAATGTTAAGGAATAGGAAGAATAAATGATTCTTGGTATCATAGTACAGTTTGTTTTGCATAGAATGCTAATCTGATTTAACCTTTTGAAGCTATAGGACACCATTGCTATTGTGAATAAAAAGCTGTAGTTCCCTGTAGACTAATAAAAGCTGTGTTCCTGGGTAATTCAGTTCCCAGATAAGATTTCAGGCTCATATTATTTCTGCTCGTGTCAACTTACTGGTTCATTTTATTGAAAAGAATTACGTTTCTCACAAGGCAGCATACTGGCCTGTCCAGCTGATGTTTTTTCTGCTGCATAGGATGGTCACAGGTGTGAAGGACCAAAAGCTACTAAGAGTGCAATAAATAACAAGGGAATGTTCTTTAGCAGTTGATATTAATATTAGCAATGCATTGAGAAATTGAAAACTTAAACTCTCTGGATTTCAGAATAGCTGAATCTTGACTTTTACAAGAAAAACAACCATCTAAACATATGGTAAAAAACCTGTGAATTACATTCATAGAAGAAAGCAGTAGAGAACTAAATTCTGTGGCATGCTGGATGTTATTGTGATGGGATATGGTACTTTGCCTCTGGGAAAAGTATTACTTACTCTTTTCTAAGGATACCGAATATATTGGAAGGGGTTTGTGTGGTTTTTAATAGACTTGTTTGAGCTAGAGATTTTAAAATAATTATGATGTTTTTAGATCTTAATCACAATGAAGATCCACAGTTTAGGATTTTGAAAGTCTGCAAATTGCATGTCAGTTTCAAAACAGTGGTTGCTTGTTAAGTTGCACGTTTCAAATGCAATTTCGACAGAAATATCTATAATCTCCAGAACTGAAAAATTTGTATTGCTAGTCTTAACAATATACAGTTTTCTTTAGCATCAGCAGATAGATTTCAGTTACCTGAATTTTTAATGCATCTTCAATTGTAATAAAAATAGATTATTTAGAAGAGCAAAAGAATGCTCATTCATCTTGTGTCTTAAAATACATATAATACTTAAAATACTTAAAATATTTAGTAAAGATAAAGGGAGTGTTCAAGCCTCTTACCGCAAATAGATTTAATAGTTTAAAAGCTTTCAAGCTAATGCACGTATTATAGAATCCTAGTTACAAGACTTGTTTCTATACTTCCTGTGTGCTGTTAAATTCTGATATTTGTTGTCATGCTATTTGTGTTTTATGTTGAGCAACCAAAAATCTGTTGGGTGTACTTCATTGTACACTCTGGTTGAATATGTATTGTCCAAACCTATGACTGTAAATATACAATATGCTGAAATATTTGGTAGCATAAGGCTATTTACAGTACAGGAGAACAGAGAAATGCCAAATGTCTATACAAAATGTATACCTACACTACACTATGTTCTTTGGAGATAATGGCAGTTTGATTTCTAAATGTTAGATAGTAACACTTTTTGTCTTAAAAGGTAATAGCTTTCATCATCACTGAGAAATAGTTGGAGATTTATAGGTGAGCAGATCAGTATTTCAGTTCATGTTTTAAAGTATGGTAGCCTCAAACTTAGAACCACTGAAACCTGACTGAAGTTTGTGTTAACTGGAATTGTGTGTTGTGTACCCCTAGGAGGAACAGGCTGCTAAACTGAAAGCTGAGAAGATTAGGGTTGCATTAGAGAAGATTAAAGAAGCACAAGTGAAAAAGGTGAGTTAGGTATACCGGTTTATAAGATCGTTATGTTATTCTTTTTTCGCTTGGAAAATGCAGGTGGAAAAAATAATAAAACTTCTTCTCATTTGTGTCTATTACCCTTAAGTTGCCTTTATAAAATAGGAATACTGTGGTGTTCTAATCTTTAGTGGTAATGTACTTTCCCATCTACACTGGACCTAATAAGGAAAATCCTAGGATATGGAATAACATATGTTTTTCATAAGGAATAGCTTGTTTTGCAGCTGGTGCTCATTGAGAAGATTTTACCCTTCCTCCCAGAACTGAAACGAAGGTCCAGCCTCCTGAAATTGTTCTTGTATATTCTGCAGTCACGTTTAAAATCTGTGCCTGTTCTCTTCACAAGCCTTTTCCCATTACGCATAGCAGGATTTGCCAGTGATCAATGGAAGATAAGTATTCCAGATTAAAGACAGAGATTACCAAGTGGAGAGAGTCTACTGACATTACTTGATGTACTCTCAAAGAATATAGAGTGCCCTAAAAATTTAGCATGTTTGTTTTATGAACTGGAGTTTTTCAGTAGCTTAAAATGCCTTTTGCATTATCTGATTGTAGATCAAAAGCTGAAAAACTGTCCTGGCTGGAAGACGGGAATTAACAAGCCAATCAATGTATTACAACTAATAGATTTATCTTTTCCAGCTGAACAAGATGCCAAAACGGAAATATAATGATTGGCAAAAAGAATCCGTTGTCTTGAGTATTTTGATTGGTTTAAAAATATGGCTGTTATTTTTTTCGGGATAGTGACCTCTTTAAAATGCCTATGAAAAGCCATTGTGTTTTAAAAGCAGATTTTTTCACACTGCTGCCTCATATTCCCCAGAAAAATAAGATTTAGTATTGCTATATTGTTTACATATTGATCATTTTTAGAAAATATTGTAGGAAGCATGCAGAAAGCTTTAATTGCACATCTGAAAAATTCTGATTCTTTGTAAGCTTGTGCAGATCTCTGTATCTCTCTGTTCCATCTAGATATGCGAAAAAAGCGTCTGAAAGACACTTTATTAATCAAAACAGGACACTTGGGCAGGAAGGATTTTTGTCCTTAACAGACAACTGAAGGGCATTCTCATTGTGTTGGAAAGACCTTTATATTTACTTTCTTATGCTGAAGGAGAACAGTATCTTGTTAAGTGTCTGTGATACAAATATCTAGCCAGCATTTATGACTTTATACATTTTGAGGGAATGTTTTGATTGAATTTTATGCTCCTGTAAGAAAACCTTAGAAGAATAAGCAAGATCTTAAAAACCTTATTTTTATTTGAAACGTGGTCAATTGATCCTCCATTTTATTTTCTTAATTTTCTGCTTAATAGTTGGTGATCAGAGTCCATATGTCTGATGACAGCTCAAAAACAATGATGGTGGATGAGAGGCAAACAGTGAGACAAGTATTAGACAATCTGATGGACAAATCACATTGTGGCTACAGTTTAGACTGGTCATTGGTGGAAACCATCTCTGAATTGCAAATGGGTAAGTAATTACAAGCATTTCTAATTCTTATTCAGCAGTAGTCTATATCCTCAGAATTATTTAAATACTTGTCTTCCTAATGTTTATCATCCCATTCATTAATGTAGTAAATGCTAATTCATGTGATAAAGCTCATGATTGACCTTGTTTCAGAATTACCTGGAAATGATTTCTTCTTTCATGTTACAAGCATGGCTAAATTCTGTGGTGTAATATAGAAATCTTACTAGTGTCTGGTCACTGAGCTTCTTGGTTTTGATGTATTCTTCAGACAAGAAAGAAGTAAGGGATAAAAACCTTACTGTGCTTCTTCCTCTTCATAAATAGTATTTTGAATGGATCCTAATAACTCCTATTGCATAAGTTATCTACTTTTTTCCCCTGTTAGATACATAACTGGAATTAGCAATATTCCTCTAAAAGCAGTTAAAGCTCCTTTGCACTGCATTGCACATACCACATTGTTCATTTAGCCAAAGGATATAGCATCTTAATGGAAAAGAGGGGGAATGGGTAAGGTGCATCTTATGTATTGACTTTGATTACCCAGAACTGAACCCAAATACCTTGATTTCAAACTACAGTGAAAATTAATGTTTCCTCTCTTTTTTGGTGAAACCTTTTCTATTTCAGGTAGTGTAGCATCTTAGGTAACAAAAACGGTTGTTGTGGGGTGACAAGGTATTCTTTGAATCTTCTACCTATCACATGAAAAATAATCTCATTAGGCTCAAAAACTTAAAATTTTAATAGAATGTGTTCTTGTAATGAGAGTTGATACGTTTTGAAAGCTATCCAGTTTCACTAATGAAGCTGCAGTGAGATGTAAACTTCTGTATCATAGGCATCTGAAGCTTTTTTTGTTTTGTTCTTGTGTTAGGTAATGACTTTTTTCCTTTATTGGAAGACGTTGCTGTGTTGCTCATAGAGCTTGATGGAAGTCATGAATTGTAACTCAGAAGCTTCTTAGAAAGAACTCCCTGAGACCTCAATGTCTTGTCATCTGACACTCCCTGCAGATGACATTTTGTTGCATTCACACTAAAATGTTGAGATGTCGTCTGAGTCTTCATTAGCAATAGCTTCTAAGTTGGGATGTGATCAGTGCCATAAACCCTCTGTAAGAATGTGGGCAAATTGATGTTGTGGGAAGAAAACTCATATTCTACTTTCAGGTGCAATTGAAAGGTCAAGCAGGTCCCAAAGGATTCTGGGAAAAAAAAATATATTTTCCCGAAATGCCACTGTGGGGCCTATATGAAGAAGGAATAAATTGTAAACAGCTAGATTCTACTTCAGTGTGTTTAAAAGGATGAGAAAGTTGGTCTAGTGGTTGCCCAAAGATTTCTTCTTATTTATTTTAGAATGAGGATTTTCAGCTATTTTCTACCATTTCAGTAAATTTTCCTCCTTTTCCCTACTCTGTTCTCTTTGGCTTGTTTTCAGTATTCGGAAGTGCTAGTACTAGTGCACTAGTGGTAACTATTTCAATAGAGAGTCAAAGCTCTGACGGAGAACCAAAATTCTCAGAAGCCGTTGTTGATACATCATTTATTGAACAAGAGAAATCATAGGAAGTAAACAGCATCGTTTTCAGACTTCTTTACAATACCCTTACTAGCCATGGGTATTCTGCATTTCAGAAGCATTTTTTTCCCCTCTGATCATTGCCCATGACTTTTTTGATACTTTATGAGTGAGATAGTCATTGGGGATGGTAGAAACAAGTTTTGTGCCAAAAAAGCTGCCCAATATATTGCTCTGGGAATTGTGTAGACCAGAATACACATAAATGTGATAACCTTCTTCTTTGTGCTCATAAAATTTGAAATGTTATCATTTGAGTCTGCAGTGTACCTGTAGGCCTTCTCAGATGAAAAAAATAAGAACACTTCATATGTTGATGGAACTATAAGCCCAAAGATACAGAAGTCAGTGCTGAGAGACTGGATGTATAAAATTAAACCACGCATGCCTGAAAGTTGACTGAGTTCTTTTAGTCTGTTAGCATAAACTTCTTCCCCATTGTAGTAGATCTTGAACTCTTTCTCTGCGTATATGCCTCGTCTCCTAGATATGCCTATAGATTAGTTTCTATCACAAAATGCAACAGATTTCAATGTATTTGCTCTCATTATTGCTGCAGAAAGGATCTTTGAAGATCATGAAAATTTAGTGGAAAATCTCCTGAACTGGACACGAGATAGTCAAAACAAACTAATGTTTGTGGAACGTATAGAGAAATATGCACTTTTCAAGAATCCACAGGTAAGCCTGAGATTCGTGTTGAATGCCTGTGTGGCAGATTGCAGTTTCTTACTTTTTGGTAGCATTCATTTCCATACTTTCATTTTGGTACTTGTGTGTGTTAAAATGCCAGGCAGCTTTACACGTCAGCACTGTGTACATCCACAGCGCTGTTGGCACAAAGTCAAGTCCCTAAGAGAGAGCCATGAGCTGAAACAATCTGTTTGCTAATGTGTTTGTGGGTAGCTTTAATGCACACGAACACAGGCAGTTTCAGGGGATTTACACCCATACTTAGAGCTGCTCAGTTATGTAAATATGCAAGAAAGGTGTTGACAGATACTGCTAATGGTAATGTCTCTGCGCTGTGCATTCTTATGTTGCTAGCAAGAAGGGGAAGACAAAATCTAAAAGAATAGATACTCCATGGTCAAATGGCAAGTGAAGAGAAGAAAGCATGTGTCCCTGGGGATATTGGGACCTGCCTATATTCACCTGGCTTTACTGCTCCCTGGCTAAGAAACCAAAGGCCACTCTTTCTCTCAAGTGACCTTAAAGACCTCTCTTCTCTCAAATGGGAGCTACAGACTTGGTATCTGGCAGCAGTTCAGTATTGTAAGGGAGTGGAGGAAAAGAAACAGAAAAGCAGAAGGTGTCTCTTTGAAGAATTTGAATTGAAAAGAACTGGATGTAGTATCACTTGATCTCTGTCTTAATTCTTACCTAATCTATTCCCTTTTGGGGTTATAGGTTATTTTTCTATCTGTATGGCATCATATTCTAATTTAGGGGTTTAAACTGGGTATCAGTTTTGCATGCTCATCCTACGGGACAACTTCAGTTTACTTGACTTCATTTATTTTTAAGCAAGACCTGAAAACCAGGTCTTAATGCAAGTGCTTTGCACTGAAGCACCAAAAGTCTACATTCTTTCTAAAAGTTTGTAGACCAGAGGTTTATTATCAGCACGTATAGTAGGAGTGAGGCACCAGCATAAACCACGTATTTCTCCTTGGTGTAAAATATTGAACTGGCTAAACTTTGTGAATATTTGGGCTTTTTCCTGTATTATAGCTAGGGGTTAGGAGGATGTTTTTCATTGTCCCAGTCTTTTCCAAACTGAATAAGAGTACAAAACTTATTAAATAAGGTATGGTGCCTGTGCATAATTGGGTTCCTTTTCGAAAGCTGACCAGTATTTTATTTAGTAGTTCTTTGTGAAAATAAATATTTGTATTCAGCAAAACTCAGAGCAAGGTGGAAAGAAGTACATTGCTCCTGTGTGTGCTTCTTTGAACGCAGAAATAATGACAGTATGTAACAGATCTCTGAGTTTTTTGTATTTTTTATTGTGGTATTTACAAGTTCATAGTATTTTTATTTCTGGATGCATTGTAATAGACAGCTGTTTGATTCGTGGAAAGTCAGGACAATGTCATCGTGAGGCTTTTCGATAAGAGTATGGACTGATTGGTATTTCTGATAAAGGTGATTATAAGGTGATTATTTCTGGTAAAGGTGATTAGTTCAACGTATTATTTAGCAGTCTGACAGTTTCAAATAGTCTACAAAGTTTTGTTCAGTTCATGCATTGTTCTTAGTTAATAGCTGAGGTTTTTTCTTATGGCTACGGAAAAATAAATAAGAAATGCCATTTGGCTTGATTTCAGAATGCCTATAGAAATATTAACCGGTCTTTTGTTACAGAACTATCTTCTGGGGAAGAAAGAAACCTCTGAGATGGCAGACAGAAATAAAGAGGTGCTATTAGAGGTGAGAATGTCAAACCAAAAAGGACATAGTGGTCATTTTGGAGCTTGAAGACAAACTGCAAAAGTTTGTCATGATAGAAATTGATGGACGGAGCTGAATGTAATTCTGGAAGACTGAGAATGGAATGTGTTGTATTTGAGATAATTGCTGTTTTAATGTTACACTGCTTCAGATGTGATCAGTTAAAAAAAACTTTCTGTATTCAGTTTATCATCTAAAATACCATACACAGTGATAATCAAATTGAGAGTGCCTGTAGCTATGGCTAAAACCATTAATTTCAAGTCGAAATTTGCAAAACTGTTACCTGATTTTTTGACCTGTGGTGGTAGAGATTTTTTTACTAGCACTTTCCAGATTTTTATTTTCTGCAGAATTCTATATCATGGGTTTAGTGAGTGGTCTAAGTTAATATTTTAAATTTTGATAATGAGCAAAGTGGTTAAAATTTTTTTCAGTTGCATTTTAAAATTAAAAAAACAAATACTGGATTTTAAGAAACGCATGACAGAAAACTAATTATTATCAAACACGTTAAGCAGTTTACAGAACTAAGGGCATAAAAGTCTGGAACAAATAAAGCGAACAGTAAATATAGCCTTCATAAGCTGAAAACTAAATATTTTTGTGACATGGCTGAAGTGCCATAGGTTCCACTTGATTTCCAGAATAACGATTATGATTTACGTAGTTACACAAAAGTAGATATTTGGGGTATTTAATTTTGGATTAAACTTAATACCATTTGATTTATAAGTGGCATATGCATGCTATTAGTATATTGTTAATATGGATTTTAATAAGTGTTTATATGTATACTCTGGATCAAAAAATTATTTAAAGCCACAACATCCAGAGAGTTGAAATTCTACTTAATTCTCTGTGTCTTCTAGGATTATTCATAGGTCTTCATGCTGCATATTAATCTTGAGTGTATTTAAAGTATTTGGTTTTTCTCTATTAGTTCTTTATAAATGGAACTTTAGAAGTTGTAGTGTTGTGGGCAGTTAGTAGCAGCAAAATACTCCTGGAATGAATTACAACTGTGTCTGATGGATGCTCAGTTAGATTTTGTGAGGCTGTATAAGGTGACCTCATGACCTTAAAGCCAGTAAAGCCATTGGGGGATCTATTACTGAGAAGCGGTGGTTAGAAAATCTTTACAGTAGCTGCTAATGATTTTTTGTCAATGTTGCACTGAGCAAATGCTTAGATTACCTATCACGTTTGAATTACTTTATTGCTTCTGTGATTGTTGTGCAATTCATATCTCTGTGTGAAAAAAGAGCTGTCCCTGCTGTGAGTGCATTCCTTAGATAAAGAATTTCAGTCATTCAAAGCAAACCACTGTATGCTCTCTGTTGTCTGTTTCCCAAACCACTGTGTTTATTGGCAGGAATGCTTCTGTGGAAGTTCTGTAACTGTGCCAGAGATTGAGGGGGTTTTGTGGCTGAAGGAGGATGGTAAGAAATCGTGGAAGAAACGGTACTTCCTTCTTCGGGCTTCTGGAATCTACTATGTCCCTAAAGGAAAGGCAAAGGTATGCTACTTAAAGCAATTGTGCTTAATTGTTTATTGCTGGTAAACAGTGCCACAGGAGTTGGCTTCAAGGTTTGACTGAGCTGTGCCTTTCCAAGTGCCACAGCCCTTAATTAAAAGCCTGGCTTTATCATGGAAATATTGTGTGAATTATTGTGGCAGCATTTGATCTGAAGGGTGTAACCCCAGTTTAAAAATATAAGAAGACAGGGGTCTTCTTCTTGAGTCAGTTTAGGGTTAGGTGTTCAGAAATACCTTGAGGAAGAGTTTTAGGTGGAGCTAAGAAGCTGTCTTTGCTCAAGCAGAATTCAGATGGAGAACCAAACTGCACTGCAAATGTCGATCATGAAGTATCAGACTAACTCCACAATCAGGCTGCATAATTTCATTGTGTTTAGTTACTTCGTATAAATGG
This sequence comes from Dasyornis broadbenti, assembly GCA_013397935.1. NCBI lineage: Eukaryota > Metazoa > Chordata > Aves > Passeriformes > Dasyornithidae > Dasyornis > Dasyornis broadbenti. Next base: position 988,198 of record VZRN01005202.1, on the reverse strand, counting down.
GATTCTTTTTGGACCAATTGGTGCTATGTTTCTTGAAACTGGTCAATATAATTCCATTTCTTCAGAGTCACTTACTACTGTTCTCTGTATCAATAATGTAAAGTAAGTAGAAAGCCACTACAGATACGTTTACAGCTTCTAGGCTGAACTACTGTGAGTTCAAGTTGTCCCTGAATCCATCAGTTTTGACAACATCAACTGATTCCCAAAGCAGGAACTCCACCTCCCACACAGCTGGGAATGAAGAGGAAATCTCTATCAGCACAACAGCTCCCTTTAGAGCTGAATACATGTCAGATGTTCTTTCCACAACCTTTTGCTTCATTAAAACAATCTGTCTGCAAATAGCCTGTTGAAATTCTTTGCCCTACGCTCACTGCCAAACATCTTTAGAATTCTGCTCACAGTCACACTGGAATTTGGACACTTTGATTATTACCAAGGTGAAATATAACCAATGGCTGTTAACTTCCTGGTCAACCAATCATATTTACTCTCTCCTGATACCTGCTCTGAATAAACATTAATAGTCCAGTGTAAAATGTCGTCAAAAGGCAAAATACAGACAAAACAGAAACACCATACTAAATTGGAAAAAGGATATCCTGGTTAAAAATGAAGGTGTGATGTAAGAGTTCATGCATAGCTGTATCTCCTTCTTGTGTTGGTAGTTTTCAAATCAGATTGAAACTAATATTTTACCTTAACTAAATCTTATATTAGTATCAGGTCTTAACATTAGACTGATTTTGTCAATGTGCATGGATTTTTATAAAGATACTTTATAAATGACTGTTTTTATATTTAATAGGTCTCACGGGATCTTGTGTGCTTTCTACAGCTAGACCATGTCAGTGTTTACTATGGACAGGACTATCGGAACAAATACAAAGCACCCACAGACTATTGTTTGGTGCTAAAGGTAACACTGCAGCAGCTGGGTATACCCTGAATACACTCTTAGTTGTGCTGAACCATCAGTTGCTTTTCATTTCATTTTCCTCTGGTTCTTCGATATGATGTGAACAGTCAATGAACAGTTGTTGCATACTCTCTATGCTGGTCATGACCTCGTAAACATTTTCATATTGCCCTGAATCATTTTATTTCCAGACTGATGAGTGCCAGCCCATTTAATTGTTCATCATACCCTAAAACATACACTAAACTCTTCTTTTCCATTTGGAAACTCTATACCTTACAACTGTTTAGGTTCAATGAGGTAATACCTCTGGAAATGCTAATTCCAGGGAGTTGTCATCTTCTCAGTGTAGGTCCAGAGTAGTGCAGAAATTGATATTAGAGATTCAAGTCTACCCTTTATTGCCCAACCTGAGGGAAAGGGAATGCTGTAAAGGAGGCAGCTTCTGAGTATAAAGGACAGGTATAAAGAAAGAACAAGTAGTGAAAAATGTTATAAAACCAGTGACCTGATCTTAAACTGATCTAATAACTTGAGTGCATCAAGTTATTTTAATTGCATCAACACATCTCCTAGTTTCTCTTGACTCCCACATAGTGTTCGGAGTGGTGTCAGTTCCTGCAAGATAGCTGGGTACCAAGCTATTTTAAAACAGGCTTTCACACTGTGCTCACAGCAAGTAAAGTGTCTTCATGGATTTGAAATGATGCCAGTAACAAGAGATGATTATAGCTGCACTTTTTCCCTCCCTGATCTGTAACTCATGTGGTGTTGTGTATGTCAATACATTAGAGCGTTCTATGTGCCTGGAGTGTGTGGCTGCCTCTCCACTGCCTGAAAAAGGATTTCATTTTCCAGTGGACAGGGCAATGTGTCTGAGCTCACTGAAGAGGCACTGAATATTAAATATGGGACACGATATTTAGTGAGAAGTACACAGCTGAAACTGGAAGTATTTTCAATGTTCTCATAGGTCATTGAATGCAACCAAAAATATCAGTGTTTGTAGGTATTTATAAATTCCTTGAAGTAAATTGATTTCTTTTGCTTACATGTCACTTTTGTCTATATCATTTGGACAGGTTAATAGTAAATTATCTTTTCAGACTTTTTGACCACACAGAGTAAGTAGATTTTTTAAAAAAAAATTATTGTCATTCTGAGCATAAAATATGATGGTAACATTAATGAAGCCACAAAAATGTGTCAAAATTGTCCCTTTAAGTAAATTAATAGGGTACTTTTAGTTTGGTAGCTTATACCAAGTGAAGCTATATTTTCTGTGTGGAACTGATGAATCACCAAATTATTGTATTAAGCAGGATTCAGTTCTGCCTTCATCAATTATTATAATGTTACATCAATGTTTTAAATTAGTACAAATATATAGAAACAACACAGGTTTTTTAATAGAAATAGAGTTTTGTGCTGCAAAGACTCACTAAGCTGGGAAGTATCTCCTTTGGGACGGGTAAATGGCAAATACAAACCAAAGGCCTAATTCTGTACTGAAGTCCAGACTGGATTTGTCTTTGTGTTGCCTTTCTTTGTTTATATCAAAAGTTAGTGTGCTCAGGCTGTGCTTTTGTTAAATGTAACATTTGTGTGCTAGTATATAATGTTAATTCCTTGGTCCTAAATGTTAGATTTCTGAGAGGTTCTCTTGCTTCTCTATAACCAAATTTTTGAACAAATCCAGGAAGAAGCTGGCTTGTTAGCAAAGCAATTGTATTTGCTTCTATAGACTCTTCCCTGCTACACAACAGGGTGTGAAGGAGACTGGAAATGAAAAATGAAAACAACCGTCTAGGACAATAAGGAATTTTGTTACATATATTCTGTTTATGGAGATAAACATCTTATGTTCATTTTTAAATAATTGTGTAGAAAGGCAACAGAATAAAATATTCTGAAAAAGCTTAAAAGTTCTTCAATATATGTTTCAGACAGTTGTTAGTAAAACTTAAATACCTATGATAATCTAGCAAAATTCTGTTGTGTCACTGAGCTGTAAGCTAACAGAGGAATTCATAAGAACTGGAGTATTCAGAGTTGCCCCAACAGCCAAGAGACCTGTAACTTCTACGGCATGGACAGGAAACAACTGAATAATCCACCCAGAATGATTTCCAGTGTCTGATTTTTGAAAAACATGCATTTCTTTCTTGACTGCTGAATTGATAAATACAGTGTCTTCTCTTTTTTATACAAGCATGTGGGAGCAGAAAGTATTTTTAGATGATAGCCCTGTATCAGTAGGGTGGGAACCTTGAAGGTTCTACAAGCTGAAAATGGAATTATGCTAAACACCATGTCATTTGGGGAGTGTCTCACTTCAGCCCGAAAAGCCAGAGAAGACCAGTATGTTTGTTTTCCTCTAGTTTTTTTCTTTCATGTGAGAGAAAGGTGCAATATCAGTTGTCTCTGTCAAGTGGTGAGTCAGTCCATAGGTACAGAAGATTGTTGGTAGATAGAAAGTACTACAAGCCCTAGAATAGTGAAAGACTTGCCCTTTCTTAGTGTTTCAAACCTGAAATCAGTGCATGCCGGTCTGTGTGTGAAGAAATCCGTGTTGAAATTCACCTCCTGAAACACTCTGGAACATTTTTAAGTGGGCTTAAATACAGACTACTGTTGAAGAGCTTCCAGCATTAAGTTTAGCTGGATAGACCTCAACAACAAAATGGCTTTCCTTGCATTCCTAGCTATTAAAACATTGATGAGAACGTACCATTTTTTTGCAGCATCCTCAGATCCAGAAGAAATCCCAGTACATCAAATACCTTTGCTGTGATGATGTAAGAACTCTGCACCAGTGGATCAATGGCATCCGCATTGCTAAGGTAACCTCCAGGCAGTCTTACACTGGTGTCATGAGTAGTTGTCATCACCTGCTTAAAACCATTTACAGTTACTTAGCAAAACACATGATAAATTTAACTTCCCTCTCTTTAACTATTCTGAACATGAACTGTAAAATATCACGTTTTTTATTCCTTAGCAAAGCTATTAGTCTTTGTTATAATAATTCAGTAATTGGGCCTTTTCTTCTTGTTTCTGCTGCACCCCTGTCACATGACACACATCATGGAGAGATTTTAGCCAGCTCCTTTCAGATTTTAAGAAAGAAGGCTTATGGGAAAAGACAATTTAGAAAATAGACTTGTTTTCCAAGAACCTCAGCTTGTCTTTGTTCATTGGGCTATTTCTTGCTTGAAAGTGCCTCTTCTTGCATAAATAAATAGTTTTTCTTTCTTTCAGTAATTCACTAATACAATAAATATTGTCTGAATTCCTAAACATAGAGCCTGTTGTTGCTTTGGGGGGGCTGGTGGAAGGAAAGATGCGATAGAGAAGCCAGAGGTAGAGCTCAACAGTCTGAAAAGGGTGCGCAGCCTATATACAGTTGTTAAATTTATTTGTCATTTTGCTTAGTATGGGAAGCAACTATACATGAACTATCAGGAAGCACTGAAGAGAACAGAGTCAGCATATGACTGGACTTCCTTGTCTAGCTCCAGTATCAAGTCAGGCTCCAGCTCCTCGAGTTTGCCAGGTAACAATGTGATCTATCTTGTAATACAAAGATTCAGTTACCTTTTTTATCATCTGCTGTCTGGACACCTCAAAAGAGACTATTGCAGGAAATGGACTGTTACTCCAAACTCTTTTATGCTATGCTTAGTCTAAAACAAGTCTTATGCTGTGTTATAGTCTATAACATACATCTACATATACACACACACACACAGGTAAAAACCTATTTTGCTATATTACTTGCAGTGGTGTATGTATTTGAAATATGCAGTAGTTCCTTGTTCACCTCCAAAAGAAGTGTTTTTCTGATACTGAGAAGAGGAAACATCATTCTGAATTCCTGATGCCTCTATGTTCACCTATTCGATAAATCAAAGTTATGTTATAATGATGCATAGAACATATGTGCATATGTTTTGTTGTCTGAAATATTTGAAATTGGACAATGAGAAATAGCTCCTGCCCAAAGGCAAAGATCGAAACAATCTTTTTAGAGAAAACTTTGAAAATACTGTTTCTGTTCCTATGTCAAACTGCGCATGCCTGCAGTAATGTGCTCCTGTTTACCTCTCAGCAGAACTGGAGCTGGTTTCTTGTTTGCACATAGTTTAAATACTGATAAATAGTTTATACAGTGTAATTTGACTTTTCAGAGCTGACTGATGCTTTGGTGGGTTATTTAGATTCATTATTGAAAATGTGCTGTTGTGTGAAGGTATTTTGTCCACAATAGATATGGATCAGGAACTAATGCTACTGAATAGGACAGGTACAGAAAGTACCCTGTAAGAATGAGCTAAGCAAATTCAGCCTAACTGGGAAAGTACCTTGTTGTTTCAACTGTGTGGCATAGCATAAATTCTTGGTTATTGACAATTTCTCCATCCAAGCTGGCTGTTTTTCTGGTAAAGTGTCAATTCTTGTAGGGAGCAGAGCCACAGCCCACCAGCCATGTTCTGCCAAAGTTGCATTCCAGCCTGTGCCCACATGCTATTTTTCCCCCGGGCAGTTTGGGATTACACAGAAAGCAGGTGCCAGACTGAGTAAATTGATCTGGCAGTGTCTGCTGCTGTCTTTTCAAGATGCCCTGTGGACCCAGAGCATCATCTGTGTTGGCTACTTGCAGGATGCACATGATTCCTTCTCTTCTGGTGAGGAATGGGTCTTTGGAAGCAGTGTCCTGCCTTGGCTGGTGTAGTTTCCTGCCCTCAGCCTGTGCCCAGTGTCTGATTCCAAGGTTGTGGTGGAAAGAGCAGGCTGTGTGCACTGCATGAAATGGGGCTTTTCCCAAAGTGCAGGAGCTGTGGCATGGTTCAGAACCCATACAGCTGCAGTGTGCTTTTACTTTGAAACATATCTGACATGCTGTCATCCTTGTGCAGCTTCAGGTTTGGGTAATACCAGGCATCTGTTGCACTGTTTTATTTCCCAGAAGGTAGTGCCCTGGATGTGAGCTAGAGTTTATGCAGTCATTACTGGGAGCAGTGTCCTCTGGTGGTGTAACATGTTTAATAAGTTACACAGAGTTGCATTATACAGCACACTAACATGGCTCTTACATTCAGAAACGTATGCTAACTGTTACTTCAATTTTTTTTCTGAACAGAATCTCAATCAAATCATTCTAATCAGTCTGACAGTGGAGTTTCTGACACCCAGCCTGCTGGACATGTCCGTTCCCAAAGTATTGTCAGCTCCATGTTCTCTGAGGCCTGGAAACGAGGCACTCAACTGGAGGAATCCAGCAAGGTAACAAGAAGACTGTAGTTTGAGAACCAACACCCAACACAGTGTATGAGACAGGGTGTTGTACGTCTTCCTCATCTGTTTTGAGTGGCATTTCTTCTCTCTTTTATTATTACATTGTTGATTTACACTGCTATATAATTGGCTTTTTAGGATGCACTTTTTCAGGTAATTCAGCCCTGCAACTTCCTGTTCTTTCTTTTATTTGTGTGCATAGAAGCCCTTTGTTCTTTGAAGGCATTATACAGCCCCTCTCACACAGTTCTATTAACTAATGTTGAATGAAGACAAAATAAAAAGAAGCTGTTAACAAGTTGAATGAAATTCTTTCACTAAGATCTCTCTCCAGTTAAGTAGCCACATCTTTTGATTGTAAAGATGTGAATAGCGGGGCCTGAAAGCAGGTATATATATTCTGAAGTACTTCAGCAGTTTTTACTCAAGTTTTCTGTTCTATTAGGTGGAAATGGAAACAGTAACCTCAGATATGGTCAAAACAAAAGTACTGACATTGTCAGCAGTTATGGATTAAGGCAGATGTGGTACGTCCTGTTGCTAGTAGAGAGTTACAAAAGATTTTAACCCATTGAGGCTGTGGCTTAGGTCTGTTATGGTTTAGTTAGTTTTCTGTTCTTTCTGTGGTAGTTAACTAGTGTCGTTCCTGGGGAAGATTTCCAAGCATGGCAGAAATTCCACTGAATCTAGTTTGTTGTCAGGTTTGAAGGAATCTCCAGGTTCCTGAATAGCCTTGATGTCATAGACTGTAGCAGCTACATGTGGAAGTGCACTATGAGAAGCTGTCGTTACTTCTGTCAATTCTGAATGTTCCCCAGACCCCAGGTTCAAGCTAGAGAAGCAAGCTTTTTAAAACTGAACCCATGGGTCAGTACACCTGGCACCGGTGCTTCAGATAAATAACTAAAAATATGATAACACATCACCTTTTCACCTAAGAAAGCATATGACTATGTGAAAGCTGACATGGCTGCATCCTTTGGGATTCATAACTTTTCTGCAGTGCCTGCTGTCTTGGATATTGTCTGATTCTAATAGTAATGCAGTACTCAGTCCAGGAATGTAGCTTGCTAAATTGTGGTCCAAGTTTTTCTACTGCATGAGTGCAACACATGGTGCATGTCCATCAGCAGATGGCTTCTGTATAGAATGCATCATTTCTGCAGGAGTGGGACAGCTGCACAAGGTGGGGCATTTGCTAGCAGCTATCCAGCAGAGGTGAAAGAGTATTGCTGTGAGAAAGATGGTGTTTTGGGTTCAGTGTAAAAATCCTGATGCTACGTATACTCTCTGTGAGATTCTAAGCAAAAGTTTGGGGTTACTGTTGTTCTTTATCAAGTCTGTAGTGCTGCTGGCAATTGCTCATCTAAATAAACCCCAATGCAACCTGATTGAAGCCATGTTAAAAATAAAATGTTCAGAATGCTTCCTGTTGAGGGCTATCCATGTATCAAGATCTCATCAATTTAAATTCCTTTCTGCAAATCCCAGAAAAGGTATATTTCTTCACCTCACGCATAACACAGGTAAATGGATTGCCCTAAAACTTCCAAATAATCCAAATGAAATGAACCGTGTAAACTTATAGAAGTCATATTAAACAATTCTGAGTGAATTGGTGACAAATTTACTTTCAGTGAAACTACAGTATAAGTCTGGCCTAGGGAACTTCAATAACTAGGAAATCAGACTGGCAGTGGGAAATGTTAAACTGTGTGGCAAAAAAGGCAACAGCAGTGTTGAAAAATTGCCGTTTACATGAGAAGGTGTTTACAGTGATACTGAGTTGGTTTAGGCAGGTTAGTCTCCAGTTATCTCAGAAGCAGCTTTGCTACAGTGCTTTGGTGACAAAGCTGGCTTAAGAAGTTCAAGTGGGCAGGTTGCTGCCAAGTGGCAGAACTTCCCTGCGTGTCCCTTGCCCTTGTGCAACAGCTCTCTACCACCTCGTCACCCTTGGCTCATCCCCCTTGGCGAGCAGGGCAGAACAGAGTGTACTGTGGCTCAGCAGGGAGATGACATTGACGCTGGCTCTCCAGCCAGGGTGTTGTACTAGTGGCTCAACAAATTAATAATGGGTGAGTTCTGCCCACTTTTCCCTCATGTACCAGTTGCCAGTAACTTCGCAACAATTTCTTAAAGTTGAAAACATACTGAGATTTCTAGAGGTCTGTCATATTTGACCTAAATTTGCTAACCAGTCCAAAAACATGGGAAAAGAGATGGCAAACAGTTCAGTTGCAAAAGTTTGTTTTCTTAAAAAAAATAGCTTAAAAAAAAAAGCACAGTTGATTTTTAAAAAACAGCTACTATTGTTTTTATAGCATTTTTTTAGAATTCCAGGTAGTCACGAAGACACATGTTACAAATAGGAATTGCTAGTATGCAATAAGTAATTTATCAAGATATACAGAAGGACATCACATAAGGACGAAAAAAGGGACAATGATCTCTCTCAAGGGTCTTCTGAACTGAATATGTTTCTGGGTGTTGCAATTTAATTTGATTCTGTGGAGATGGGAGGGGTTCCCCCTCCTGAGATGCACAGTAGTCTTTTCTCTGTCCTGAGTGTTTAATTTGTTCCCTGTAAAAATTACTATCTTCAATGGGTATGAGGAAAACCCTCCCTCTTTCAAATATATCTAAGATTAGGAAAAACTTTTCCCAAAATACAGATAATCCATCTACTTCATAATTGGAAAGATTGCTCTTTGCCCAAAGAATACTTTATTCATCTGTTCACACTGTTCACAGTTGGGCAGTGAAGATCTTATTATGTCTTGTTTTGCTTTGTTAGATTTTGAACACATTATTTCAAATGGGATGCTACAACAAATACCTAAATTTGTGCTCACTGTATCTGCTTTAAGGGAGAAATTCAAGATTCTCCAGGGTCTTGCCATTCAGGGAAAGCTATTCTGTTATGCCTTCATCTCCCTCTCTGTCTGTTTTATGCCGCCTTTATTCTTCCTGTTGCCTTTTGCTGTCTCAGGTTTCAAAAGCGAAGCTCAGCACAACTAAGGGCAGCACACCCGTGGTGCTTTATACAGGGCACAATTAAGGTCAGGTGGTGCTAATTGAAAATTCATTAACCTGGGTGATTGGGAGAATGGTAGTTTACAGACTAACACTTGCAAGAGATCAAGATTTCTCTGTTTTGTAATGTGAACACCTTGATTTAGTTCCAGACCTCTTAATACTCTTGCCTTCCAGACCTAATGTGACAGGTAGAGGCACACCCCATGTTTGTTGTAAAATCACTGTTTATTGCTTCTGACTCTAATCCTTTTGGTGGAGTTCTGCACATACAGACAACTGTGCACCTGTGTTTAGAACAAAGCAATATGCAAACGTGCTCTTCCCATGTTAATGAGCATAATTGGGCTAACTTTATTGTAAAGTATCTACTAATAAGGTATAGGTACCCAGTGTGGTCAGTTGCCATGGTGGTGGTGTATTTCTAATGCATGTTTCTGTGCTGTGCACTGTGAAATTCAACTTGCCTTGTAGCCAAAACACTTTGTTTTAGGAGGATGTTTATAAACTTGAGTAATGCAATTATTGTTTTAATTTTAAAGAGGAATGTAGGCTTACAGTTTTTGAGAAACAACTTAACTTGAGCAAAACCTGACAAGTAGACTAAAATATTGCCTGCTGCTTTCCTATTGATCCTTCCCTTAGTCAGCTTTTCCCTGTTTTTCCATATTTTTTCTGCTTAACATAATAGTTGCATGTGTAACTTTCCTTTCCCAAGTTTACTTTGTTTTGCAGATGTCTAAACATTTCCTTCTGGGGAAATTTTCCTAGGAAAACTCAGTTCTCACTATTTTTCCTTATTTTTTCCTTGCCAGACTGGGATAGCAGAGCATGTGGAGGAGAAGTATCTCAGTACTATTCCTGTGCAGAGCTAGCTCTCAATGTGTTTCAGAGCAGTTTGGGATTTCTGCATTTTGTAACACTGAACAGTGTAAGGCCTGAACTAACAGATGGAAGGATTTGACATGCTCTGGAAGGCCGTGTGTGGTTTGATTCCAGTTGAACTGAGCTGAGATGTCCGCAGAGTGTCTTGCTCTGCCTGCTGTCCTCTGTCATGGCCTGTGGTGCTCTGGAGGATCTCTGCTTGGGTCATTTAGGCTTGCTCAAAGAGGCCAGTGATTCTCTCTGGTTCCCACTGCCTGCCCCACGGAAGTAACAAGGCTGGCATATTTTCTCCCTGACAGCCTCACCTGGAGCAGGCTTGGCTCCACTGATTTTTGCCAGCTCCCCTCCCAGCCTGCCCCATCCTCTTGCATGACCCAGGCCTGTCAGTGTATGGAATTGTCTCTTGCTCCAGTGTTTTGCTAATACTTCTTGCATGCTGTAATCTGCGACTTAATTTTTAATGACGGGCACATTTAGACCTTGACTTTCTAATCTCTTTGTCTCCTTCCCTCTCTCCCTCCTTCCCTCTTCTCTTCTGTTTCTCTCTATCCACTTTCACTAAAAATCCCTTCCCCATAGGCCCGAGTGGAGCCTGCAGGTCGGCCCTTTGTGTCTGCGGCAGCTCCCGTGTCCCCGCAGATGAAAGCGG
>VZRN01005202.1:945397-977146 GCA_013397935.1 Dasyornis broadbenti | reverse complement strand
GCCATGGCACAGCTGAAGCCAGCCCCTTGTGCCCCCTCTGTGCCACAGTTCACACCACCACCACCGCCCCCCAAGATACATCAGGTTCAACCAAATATAAGCCAGGCCACTGTTGCCTCCTCGTTGCCACCACCACCTCCTCCTGTGCCTGCTCCGCCACCACCCCAGGCACCCCCAAAGCCTGTCATGGCAGCTCTGCCCCCTCAGCCTAGTGGGAAGGCAGCATCACCAGGGGTCACACATGTCACTCCCCCTGTGACTGCTCCCTTGCCCCTTGCAATAAAGAAACAACCAAGTGTCACTTCTCCCCAGGTGCCTCCTCTGCCCCCAGCCCCTCCTGGCTCCACTCCCCCTGCAACGTTCCCAAAGCAGCAGAGTTTCTCAGTAAAGCCTCCTCCATCTCCTCAGTCCCCAGTGCCGTCGGTGGTGAAGCAGATAGTCAGCCAGTTCCCACCTCCTCCCACTCCTCCTGCCACTGAGCCCCAGCCTCTGAAACCCCTTCCACTGAGTGTGGCTCCACAGTCGCCTCCAGCAGTGAAGGCAAAGCCCAAATGGCAGCCTGCTGCTGCTCCCTCACCAGATTTCCCCCCTCCACCACCAGAGAGCAGTTTAGTGTTTCCTCCTCCACCTCCTTCCCCAGCTTCCTCTGCAGGTTCTCCCCCTCCTGACAAATCAGGGTCTCCAGTCAAAAAGGCCAGCAAGACATCAAGCCCTGGAGGGAAGAAACCGCCCCCAACACCTCAGCGCAACTCCAGCATCAAGTCCACAAGCTCCGCTGAGTACCATGAGTCCAAGAGGCCTTCAGTGGACCGCCTTGTCAGCAAATTTGCACACTCACCAGAGCCGTCAGGATCTCCTTCCAAGGAGTCATCACCTCCTCCAGCCCCTCCAAAGCCAGGAAAGCTCAATCTTTCTGGTGTGAGCCTGCCCATTGTCCTTCCACAAGGTGGGATCCCAGCCAAGGCGTCTGCTCCCAGTGCGTCTGGAAAGGAACCTGTGGTTGAATTCCCTTCACCACCGTCTGATTCAGACTTCCCACCACCACCACCTGAAATAGATCTTCCTCCCCCGCCGGTAGAAATTCCATCTGTGTTTTCCGGCAGCACCTCCCCAAAAGTTGCTGTTGTAAATCCCCAGCCTCAGGCGTGGTCAAAACCATCTGTGAAAAAAGCCCCACCACCCACACGGCCCAAGCGGAATGACAGCACCCGACTGACACAGGCAGAGGTTGCAGAGCCCCCGGGGTCAGCTGCCCCGCAAGTGCCCACGTCACCCAAGTCCAGCCTTAGCGTTCAGCCGGGATTCCTGGCAGACCTCAACCGGACGCTGCAGCGGAAATCCATCACCCGGCACGGCTCCCTCTCCTCCGCGCGGATGTCCAGAACGGAGCCCACCGCCACCATGGACGACATGGCCCTGCCTCCACCCCCACCAGAGCTGCTGGCTGACCAGCAGAAGACCAGCAGCTTTGGGGGCAGTCATATATCTGGCTATGCAACGTTACGGAGGGGGCCACCCCCCGCGCCCCCCAAAAGGGATCAGAACACCAAGCTGTCACGGGACTGGTAGACAGTCCCCAGGGGCCAGTGCTCTCCATGACTTGTGGGCTGCTCCGTGATCGGCCAGCCTGTGATCTTGCGCACTTGGAGAGAATGTGGGGATGTGGATCATAGCCCCATCAAAAGAGGTGATCTCAAACTGCAGCTAAGGCTACATGTAAAGACATTCCCCTTTCATGGCTAGGTTTAAAAAGTTGGGGGCTTAGGGGTGTTGATATTTTATTGCAAAAAGTGGGTAGAGAGGTGTTGGCTTCACTCTTTCAGTTTCTTTTACCCTTCTTATGGATTGGACCAAACCCCCATTTTCTTACTTTTTCTGCATTTAGGGGAGGGGGAGGGAGATAATTTTTTTTTTGCAGTGTCTGTCCACGTGAGACATGTTTGTGCATGTATTATAAGTGTAGGTATATAATATATTGTGATATATTTCGTCGCAATTATAGAAGATAACCAGAATGTTTTTGTAGAACCGTATTTATTGTTTCAGTCAGTATATTATCTGGAATCAGACTCTAACTGGTCAAATCGTACCATAAAGATGGAGATGTAGGGGGCACTTTAAAGAAAGGAGATAAAAAACCCAAACCTACAAACTTCTCAGCAGTTTGTGGTGGGTAAATTGTGCAGAGCTGAGGTGTTCGGCTGGTAAATGTACATTGTCCACTGATTGAAAAGTAGAGATGCAACATACCAAAACATTCTGGTCATAATACTACTGAAAATGAGTATGTTCAGAGGAAAGAAATAGATTTTATATATAGTGGGCTGGAGTGAAATATATTTATACTATAAAGAGCCTCCCCCTCCTTTCAAATAGTTTAAAAATAGACACTGATACAAATTATTTCAAACTTATTTGTTCATGCAGTTAAGTAGGATAAATATATATTATTCCAAACCATTATGCATTCTAACTGATAGTAGGCTCAATCATTTGTTTCTATGGCTCAAGATGAATATATTTGTGTTAACCCCTTCTGAAAGCTGCCAGGACTCCTGCAATTGAAAATCCTGTCAATCATCAAGGCTGACCCACGCCGATCCATGAGCTGTCCGTGCAATTCTTACCCTGAATGAAACAGGTAGGTTTCTGTAGAAAGCATTATGTGCTAACACAGGCATGCACAGTGTCCAGTCTCACCTGGTCTGTGCCTGGTAAGATGCAATGTCTTTACAAAAACAAGCGTCTGGAAATATGTAAAGAAAGTATTGTTTGTAATTGATTAGAAATTGTCAGGAAACTTCCCCTTCTCAAAAGAGAGAAGGGAGTGACAATTTCAGGACAAGCAGAGTAGGAATTCTCTCTTTTTTCTTTGACCCGCCAGAGACTGTGACCAGTGCATTAACCTGTTCATTGCAAAACTTGCACTTCTAGCAGTCAAGGAAGAAGACTGGAAATAAAACAACCTTAAGAGGCAATAAGATTTGGTAGGAATTTCATCTAAGGGCCCATATAAGTAGAAAATAGACTATTGATTTGCTTGGATTTTTGTTAGTCACCAATTTACAGTCACCAGATCAAGTATTGACAGTCTGTTTTCTTCAGTAGCTACTTCAGTAGCTTGGTTGTACATTCTTACCCACATACTCAGACCTTGTGATAAGGCAGTGCAAGTGTAAGTGGTCTTATGTATCATTGCACATTCAGTACAGGGTGGTGGTACACAGCCTTTGTAAAACAACATAAATAACTTGGACTATACCCACCCCATCTTCAGCTATTACAGCTTCCCTTGTCACCATGGGGATACTGTCAGTAGGCTCATAGGGCAAATAATTTCACTATTTGCTTACTTTTTCTCCAAAAGCAAACTTTTAAGTGCTTTCCTTTCCCCAAAGAATGAAACAAAGACAGCGGCTTAACCTGGCAGTATCCTCACATGTGCAAAACCAGTATAAACTAATTTCTCATTAGAGTAATTCAGGATGATAGATTTAAGAAATATTGTGACATTGTCCCCCATTCCTTTTTTTTATAATTTTTTTTTTAAAAATCCAAATAATAAAAGTCTTTGTGAATATTTTAGGAATAGGAAAAATTTGCTAATTTGAGGCAGAAAATGACACATCTATAACTATATAGTTTTAAATAGGTGCATCATGAAAAGAGAAAAATTAGTGGTGCTGTCTCTGCTGACCTATTTCATATGATTTTTTTAAAATCTGTTTCAGCACCTCTGGAAATTGTTTTAATATTTCAGACTAGATTTTTTGAGCAATAAGAGTATATACCATTGTGTGCGTTTTTAAAGCACTGCTATGGAAAGGCACTTTTTTGTATCTTTCAAGTTGTTCACCAGGTTTTGTTTCTACTATTTTTGTGCTTACAAAGTGTCCTTAAAAGCATTTGCATTGTTGATTTTAAGCATACTCAGTGTAGCTGGTGACTAACTTCACAGGAGGGTTGTTAAGCTATACTGCAGTTCATGGGTGCTGTAATTTTCAACGTTGGTCCTCTTGCTGCTTTGTACTGTACGCAGCTCCTGGGGCTCAGACACACCAGTGGGCAAAAGGTGCTCGGTACAGTCAAAACTCCTCTACCCTTAACGATGATGGGTGAGTGGGCACATTCTCCTGCTCCCTAGCAAGGTGCATCTGGGCTGGTGCAACACGTGCGCCCAGGTGAGAGCAGTCAAGGAATTCTGCTTGCCCAACCTGCTTTTCTTTTCCCCAAGACAGCCTCACTGGTGTGTGTCAGTTCCAGCCCTTTTATTTGTGTTGAGTGAGGGTACCTTTGGACTTTGGGCTCAGCACATCAGTGTTTTGAGTGCAATTTCTTCAGAGGCGTTTGAGCTTCGTTCTCATTTTCCTGTGCCCACATTCATTTCCCCAGTATCTCTCCCTAGGCAATGAATCCATGCTTACCACTGTAGGGTGTCAACAACTTGCTGGGAGACAAGCAGTGTAACTCTTAAGTCTGCAGCAAAAAGAATGAATGTAAGCAAAGGTGGCACCCTGTATTCTTTCTAATTACAGTTTCCTTCCTAAGCCAGTACTGATCCAGTGAGAGGCTGCAGCTTGCTTTCTCTTAGCTGAGCATGGAAATTTGGCTACAGTGTGGTTCTGATAACCTGGTTGCCTTTTCAGTTTATGAGATATCCCCCCCGTAACTTGCTTTTCCAGTGTATTTACTGGTTTTGTGACAGTAAATATTTACACCTTGTTTGCAAGTAAGTTATTTTTCCTGTGTGCAGTGGTTTCGTAATTGCACTTTTATATTTATTTAAATCAGAAAATCAAGGGGCTGGATTTCAGACACACAGGAAGAGGCTTCCTGCTACAAACCTGGGCAGTAATCCTTTTGGCACTGTTGAAATGGGCATGTGAAGGCTGTGTTCATACTCCGGACACAAAGATAGCCGGTGCTTTGATCCCAGAATACTCCGAGTGTACAGCTGTAGTTGTTTTACGTGAGGAAGGGCATGAGCTGGGACACGTGCTAAGGTGGGTGGCAGGGAAGCTCTGCTGCTGCAGGGGCAGCTGAGAGAGCACAGCTGTGTTTGTTAATCTGTTTCACATCTGGTTTTCATGTTGCCTCTGCCATGCAAAGTAGCATCCCCTTCTGAGTAGCAAGGCCCTGTTCAGCCAGGTTTCTGTGCCTGCAGCCCAGGTGTAGAAAGCAGGGAGCTATTCTCAGACACATCACAATTCACGTGTTGGGGAGTTGCTTTGAAAGGGAAAACCTGGCACTAAGCTTAGACAAGAAATTATTTTTAAAACCAAAAAACCCACAGGTTCTAAACAAATCACAGGCAACATGTTGGAGGTGACAATGCTAGGGGCCCTGTTCAGTCTTTTAAAACCTGTAGCTGGGAGAGGAGGTTAGGCACAAGTGTCTAAATAATTCTGAGCATTAGCTCAGTTCTTTTCTGTGGAAGTTTCCTGGTTCACTCTGCACAGTGGTTTCCTCGTGCAGCAAACCACCAGTGACTGCTCCAACTTGGTGATGACCTCAAAGCCAAAGAGCTCCTCTCCTGAACTCACTCTGCAGTTGCCTGCAGGGCAACAGTGACTGACTGACACATCAGGGAAACAAAGTGAAGGTATCTGGATCGTTTGGTTTCAGGTCTGATGGGAGAGGAAGCAGTTTCTTCAACAAGTGCATTTTAACATTTACTGTTCTGGGCTTGCACATTTAAAGGTTTTCTAATTCCTTCTTTCTGTGTCCTTAGGCAACCAGATAAATCAGCTCAGAGATAAAGTGTGGCCAGTCTTCCTCTCAGTTAAAATTATTTTTTCCACAGTTTAAGGAACCAAAAGTGCCATTTCAACAGCAGAAGGGCAAAAGAGAAATTTTCTGCTTTTTACAGAAAACAGCATAGAACCAAATTGTTTTGCTTCAGTGCTACTATCGCAGGTAAATTTGTTTCTTATTCAAAGTAAGATTTTAAGTGGGTCTTAATATGAGTACTACTTCAATTAGTGTCATGTTAAAATCAGTTGCACTCCAGAGAAGCGGTATAAATTCCTGGCAGAAGGTAGTGAGGATGCAGCCAGAACATGGGAGTTTGGTTGGTTGTTGGGTTTTTCTTTTCCTTTTTGTATAGTTAAGGTATAGATTACATACGGGGTCACAC
Source organism: Dasyornis broadbenti (assembly GCA_013397935.1). NCBI lineage: Eukaryota > Metazoa > Chordata > Aves > Passeriformes > Dasyornithidae > Dasyornis > Dasyornis broadbenti. Next base: position 971,010 of record VZRN01005202.1, on the reverse strand, counting down.
GGTGCTCCTCAGCTCCTGGTGAGTTTTACTTCTTTGGGGCCCATTTGTGGCTCCTGGTGATGAGCTTTGCATTCATTGCCTTGCACAATTGAGGCAAACTCCAAACCAGACAGGATTTAACACTACAAGGGATAGTTTCTCTTGGATGTTTTTTGCCATGTGCTGGTGGGATTTTAAGCTTCATTTTGGAATTCTGTGTTTGTCTAACTTCAGTATTTTCCTTTCTGAATTTTCTTTCCTTCAATTAAAAAAATGCCCATAAAGACTGACCAAACCAGAGTTTTGTTGCAGGGGGCAGCACTCAATACTGTGACACAAGCTTGGTCTAGTTTTGAAAAGCTTAAGACACTAAACTGCAAATGAGATGACAAACACATGCTTACCCCGCACAATGTAAACTACTTTAATTGCCACTAACCAGGGGGAAAATAGTGATTTGGGTTAATGATCATTTGGTGCTCTGAGGCACTCAGTGGGGCAAGGACTCAGTGAGCTCGCTATTGAGCAGATGTATCTTGGGTGAGGGGAGTTAGAGAAGGTGGAAGAGCAGGAGGAACAGGAACTGGTGCTGTATGCACAATCCCCCATGGCAGGGACTTAGTGAGAGAAATGAGTAAGAAGGACCTTCAGTAACAGATTGTGGACACTACACCCCCTTATTTAAATGCTTGAAGGCAACTTGCCTTTTAGGAGATTTGTCTTTTAGGAGGTTTTGAAATTCTACCAACTGTTCGCTACACTGGAAAATAATTTCCTCCCAGCTTTCCCAAGATGCCAAAGATGCATTCCAAGCTAAATTCCAGGCATGCAGATGAGTGTGCACCAGTCTCTTGAGAGGCCAAGTTACCAGGAGTCTCATGCCGCTGATCTCTAGCATGTCTGGTGAGAGAACAGGGTGCCACTGTTAGATGCTGTGTGTCCCTTGCCTTTAACCAACACTGGGAACTGGGCACTCACTTGCAAAGGACAGTTTAGCAAACAAAGCTGCGCCCATGGCACCCTGCTGCTGATTGGGTGCAGCACAATAGAGCTTGTACTTCTAAAAGAAAAACTAAATGTTTTCTCACAAGTTGTAATTGGAAATCTTAGGCCTCCTAGTGGACTGCAGTGGACCAGAAATTAACTGGAGCAGCAGTTTGGTTGATGGCTTACACTAATTGTTACCAGTCACTGGGAATATTCTGTATAATACTGGAGATGCAAGTGTAAGAAGTCTCATTAATGATGATTTGTCTGTGCGGCAAACTTGTGCTGAGTGCTGTAAATACATTCATGTTTACTGCTTTAAAAAGAAAATTGCACATTTTATCTTTCAATGGGATTGCCTCCCCTCTTCTTCCCTTTCCAAAACAAAAAACAAAAAAAAAAATCAAATCAAAGCTCTTTTAGACTGATAGCTTCAGGTTGGGGGGAGCTTTGCCATATTATAAATATATATAAATATATGTATAAATTTACTTTTTTAAGCATGAGAGAGGACAAAAGAAATACTACATTATAGAGTACCCAATATAGATCATTATACAATGGAATATGCACAATTCAATAAAGATGTAGTTAAATTTAATAATCTGTTTTAATCCTCTGTCTTGCAATTTTCCTTTTCCATGAGCTCAGAACCCACACTGTGTTTTCAGGTCATCAGTGGTTAGTTCCCCGCTGTAGAGGTCAGTTAGCTGATGGCCTACAGCTTACCATTTCTGTTACCATTCCCAATAAAACTGCTTTTATTCCTTTGCACAGTTCTTCCCGGTGGGTCAGAGCTGGCTGTACCAGCCACGTGGTGCACACCAATTACAGGTCTAAAGAGGACCCAGTGTGAAGGCTCACCTTTTCCATCTGCTCCTTCCTCAGGCTTGCAGAGTCCTGTACAGCTCTGCTCACAGAGAACAGCTGCTGGCTGGTAAGTGCTGCTGCAGCCCCTCTCTGGGGCCTGTAGGAAATGCAGCTCCGTTCCCCTGCCCTTGGGATATGCTCTCAGCCTCACCCTCAGCAGCAGAGATCTGAGAACTGCATATCCCATTGCAGGAAAGGGGGAGTAACCAGAGGTAGAGGAGCTGCTGAAGGCAGCAGGCTGGATGCCAAGGTTTGTGGCTTTGCTGTGGGAAGTGCTCAGAGATCCTCAGGGACAGGGTTCCTGCACACACAAGCCACTGCCCCTGGCCCTAGTGTGTTGCAAACTCTGTAGCCAAAGACACGGAATGTGACACGGCTGTTGGCACGCTCACAGAATACATGGGGTGTGCTTTGTTCTTTTTATTTAGGGCTCATTACAAGAGGGTTTAGTACACAGCAACAGTTAATTCCAAGTACAATTAAAAAAATTTAAAAATTGGGTTTTGCACTCACTGGAAGGTGGTTCAAATGGCACACACACTAAAACATTACTGGTGGCATACAGCTCCCCAGAGTCCTGTGGGCCTGGTCATTTACAGTGGGCTCTGCATCCATACACTGCATCAGCAGTGCCAAAAGCAAAAGCACAGCGTGCTGCTCCAACTGCAAACCAAAGGGCGGGTATCTGCTTTCAGAAAAAAGTGCATGGACAAAATCCATGTTAGACACTGCCATCTCCAGAGAATTCATAGAAACTACTTGTCCATGCAAGTTGCAAAAGACACTTTTTCAAATGTGAAAAGAAGCACTTGTTCTTTACAAAAAAATCTCAGACATGTCAGCACTTACCAAGGCGCTGTAATGGAAATAAATTTGTACATAGCTCTTCCTGTTGGTCAATAGTGGTAAGATTCTTCGGAGGTGTAAAGAGAAACCGGACCAAACGTACTGCACCCATTTCAGCAGGGTCCCCATATCAGTGTTCCACAGGGTCCTGGGTTACCTCTGGACAGCAGGCTGCTGCTGGCCATCCCTGCCTTGTAATATGTCTCATAATAAGCACTGGTGCTAATACAATTAGTATATTTAGAGTACCAAAAAAACCCCAAACCTTTTCCTGCATGGGCTGGAGATTGCACAAAAATGGGGGTTTTTTGAATGAAAGCAGCAGAACACCATGGTCTGTGAATTATTCTAACAGCAGTTGTCAAACCTTGACCACATCAAGCTTTTAGCAAAGTCCCCATGGACGTGAGAGGTGGGGGTCCTACTATGCTTGACGTTTTAAAATCAGAAGTAGGTAAAGAGGACTGTTACTACACACAGACTTCACTTACTGCAGGGAAAAAAAACCCAAAACAAACCACACATTTTTCCCTTCTTGTACTGTTCTGACCTCTGTGTAATACCCTTTTATCCACAAAATGCGGCAGTGCCAAATACTGGGAAATGCCGAAAGCTGGGGAAGGTGAATACACCTGTAAGCACAGTAAATTCTTGTAACTGGCACCCCAGAAGCTGTAGCCCATCATGCTGCTAGTGCTCAGTTTCCACCACCACCTTCTCTAGAGCTTAGTGTTGTAAATACTTGCCTTAGTGAATGCAACAGCGCTGTGTGTTTTCCACTGCCATGGCTGCCACCATAGGAACTGAAGTCTCTGCATGGGGTTTGTAATGCTGCCTGGAATGCTGCAGTGCTTAATCAGTGACTCTCTATACTCTGAATGCAAGTACTGCTCTTGGTAAAGCCACAGCACCACAGTCTTTTCAACAGCATCCTCTTAGCAGCTTCCAAGAAGGGCCTGGAGAGAATACAGAGGTCACCTGTTTTACAGAATGTCCTGTTGCACCTCTGGGAGGAGAAGCTCTGTAAATGCTCCCAGTTTACTAAACCACACAAAGTTCCATCCTTTCCAGAAACGAAAACATGAAAGTTTTGCTTTATGCCTGGAGTCCGTAGACATAACTAATAAAAACACAAGCTCATTTCCGGCAGAGAGACACATCCACAGCATTTGCTAGGAAGTGGTGGAAGTTGTTAGTGAGAGCACAGCATTAAGTCACCATCAAGCACAGGTGGGACACGCAGAAGCACAACAGTATCAGTGCACAGTCCTCTTTCACCTCTAATCAACAATGTGCACATCCACAGCAGGCAGCCAGCCCACATACCCTCTGCTGGAAAAGGTTCCTCAGTCCTGCTGCTGTCTCGCTTTCTTTCCATTATAAAAGTGGCACTTTTCAGAAGCTGCATTATTGCCACTGTCAACTTTGGCTGTCACCGAGAACCCTCAGCAGCAAGAAAAAGAAATGCCCAGCAGCTGTGAAAGGAGAACAAACTGCTCTAGCAAGAACTAGCTGGGTCTAAGCCTTTCTGGTATCCACGGGTAAGCCACACAAAGACCATAGGACCTGTGGGGACCTGTGTTTCACACCAGCAGCCATCTCCAGCCACTTTCATGAACAACCAACTCAACTATCTGCAAGCTGAATTCCAGGAACATGGTCAGCCTTCTGGTAACACACATCAAGCTCTGTCATCTACCTCAGGGCCATGCCACACCTCATCCTCCAGTGAGAGCAATGGCTCTTCAGTGCATCAGTGCCTGCCTGCATCTCACCAGTCAAACCAGCAAGTTTTCTGGCATTTCTTCAGCTCTCTGGTGCCTACTCCAGCCAGTTTACATGGACACACCCTTAGGACACTCAGGCATAGAATTTGCTGGTTGCCTCTCCTGCCCCCTCAGCCCAATGCTGCAAGAGCTGTGGGGGAAGGGGAAGGGAAAAAATGGGTGAGAGACATATCCAACCTCAACTATCTCTCTTCGGCTGGAAATAAGGCTCCGAAATTAACCTGCTTCTGCACTAGATGTGGACAGACTCAGTCAGACCTCCTCTCATGCAGGCACGTGACAGAGAGGCAGCTGTAGTTAATAGCTTTGTCCCTGGGGCCAAGACGAAGGAAGAAACCTTTGATACACAGCAAACCAAGGCAAAATACACCGCTAGAGGATGCTGAACAATTTCTGTGCACAATGAAAACAGCTGGCTGGGCTAAGGCAATTCTCACAAAGGGAGAAACATATTCATTTTGGCCATGCAGCACTCTTTGGGCTATGCTGGAGCGTCTCCTTCCCCCACCTCACATGCATACACATTCCTGCTTCAACAACCTGTGATGCTGAACACCGTGAGGTGTGGCAGCAAAACTCAGCAGTGAAGAGATGTTGTGCACCTTACGTAAAATACTGAGGTGTTTCTCCCCCACCCCCCATTTGCCACCCCCTTTTAAAGTAAACCTGTAAATTAAAAAGGGGTGGGGAAAGAGAAGGTTTTGGACAAGGAGAAGTACAAGGGACAAAACTGGAAACATAACCCTCACTGACTTTACTAGCATGCAATCTATGTAACATTAATATACAAAGCCTGTTTACCTTGGCCTGATCTATGACCATTACATCACATCATCCCCAAACAAGCCACAGAATTAAAATCTGTACAAAATAAAAATATGCATTAAACTCAACAAATTTGTTTACATTAGTACTGCATAATAAAGCATTAAAAACCAGCAGGAGGTGACCCAGAAATTCCATCCACAGCAGTTCTTGCAGGATAAACAATTCCATGTGCTATCAGCAGGAACCAAACTAACCCCAGGCCCACCAGACCAAAGCCAGTTCTTCAAGGAGCTGTCACACATTCCACTTTCAAGGTTTTGCAGCCTCATCTTCCGTGCTGGGCTCTGGCAAGTGTTCATCTCATACTGCTCTGCTCTTACAACACAGAGGTTCAGCTCTCACTTAGGAGCTCATAAAGCTGCCCTAACAATGCATTTGAGCACTGTGGGCTCAGTTTTTGCCATAAGCATATCCAAGGCAAGAGAAGCCAGGAAAATGCTGATATTCCTGGAAAACCCAGCCACCCTGTAAGCACTAAAGGCTTGTGAATGCCTCTGTACAGTTACCCTCACTACAAGCACCACCTCCCTGTGTCAAAAGATTAGGCCTGCCCCATGACACTAGAAACAGTCATTCCAATGACTGCACAACCAGTGGTTCTGGACTTGCTCCCAGAGAAATGATGGGCTGAGGAAACTCAACATGCTGCTTCTCTTAAGCCTTGCTGCAAGAAAGCTTCCAGAGACAAAAAGGCTTAAAGGGTATCTGTTCTGGCAAACACTCATCCCAAACAATAATGCTGTCAGCTTCCAGAAAGAAGACAACAGTGCCTTGGCTACATGTGGATTTAGCAAGGAAGAAAGTGACTTTTATCTGCACACCAATTGTCCTTCCTGTAGATTTCAACCAAACCAGTTTCTTGTGCGCCATCACAGGAGTTCCACAAACTCACAGCAGGTGATCACATTCCTCCATGGCCTACAAACACACCTCACCTGTTTGTTTCCTCTTTCTTCCCTTTTGAGCAGCTGTGGCACCTCCCTGCCCAGGTTGGCACCAAACCTGCACCTCCATGCTGGTATTGCACTAATTACCAGGCAAGGGGCTGGGTCAATTACCTGTACTGGTGCCAATGCCATCACAAAGCCAGCCCCACTCTCCTGTGCGCTGCTCTGTTTGACACACCGGCCTCTTCGGCTGCAGCGTTGTCTCGCCTCAGACAAGCTACTCTTGGAACCAGCTGGAACTTGGCCAGGTGACAGTCAGAAGTTGCCCAGGAAGATGCCCTTGCCCAGGAGGCTCTCGCAATACAGGATCAGCTCAATTTGTAGGCTAACAAGACTTAACAGGAAATTTAATTAGTTAATGCATGATATTTACCCAAAGGTAACATTTAGATGTCCCTAAGGGCGGACTAGTACAACCATCACTTACAGTGATCTGCTATGTACAATCACTGAGCAGAATTTTTAATTGAGACTAGATTAGAAAGCCAAGTATCATCACAAGGGGCTACAGAGCCTTCACTTGGTATTACTCCAACCCAAGCCACCAGTACAGCTCAAAATATCTATTATAATAAACAATGGAGAGGGCTAGGGGAAGAGCTAGGACTACTACTAGTTACTGCTTGGATTTCCATGGGAAACCAGTACACACAACAGCCCTTTTTGCTTCCACTGAAGAGATTTTGGCAACAGACATGAAGACGACAATTGCCGTTTGTCCTGCCTCTGCACAGGGCTCTCACAGTACATATGCAAATCTAGTCATCAAGTACAAAATAGCCAATTTACAATACCTGATTGGATTTTTAAGATAATATTGTGCATAAAACTAAAGTTGGGGGCAAGTTTCTCTAGTGCAAGCAGGCATGAGTAGATTTGAACCTTAGATCACACCCCCTAGAGTTAATCCTCAGACCCCAGGAGGACCTGTAAACTTTGTTTTGCCTTCACTGTCAATGGCATCTGTGAGTTCTGTTTGAACCGGCAGCAACCGTGGCAAGGAGCTTGCTGTGGAGAAGAGCACAGTTACATCAGTGCAGAACACAAAACAAATATGTGGCATTCAGAAAATGAGAAATGGTGGGGGGGAGTCCTCTGGGCTGCAGCCATCTGAATTGTCTAAACTGAAAGGTGAGTGAATGAAAGCCAGCTCTGTGTGCCCTGTGTCAGCCTACGTGTGCACAGCAGCTGCAGAAGTGTTTATGCTAAAGATGCATCCAGCTATCTGGAAGTCAGTTACAGGAAAGTCTCTGTGTAGAAATCCCAGTGTTTGCTAGCACATGACTCTTCTTCCAGCTGCACAGGAGTGTAGTGTAGAAACAGGAGGGATGTCCACTGGCCAGTAACCTTCACCACAAGCATCCAGGACATCTCCAGTGCCAGGCACTGCTTCCAACAGTAGTACCATGAGGGCACACAGGATTCCTGAGACAGATCCCAAGGCCTGTCAGAAGTCAGAATTCGAGTGAAGTATGAGCTACTCAACAAGTTTGTTACATCTGAATGGGTCAGCTTAATTCAAAGTCAGCTCAGGATAGCCTCTGCTGGCAGCTGAAGAGCCATTTGTTCAAACAACTCAAATCACTATTGTTTTATAATGAGGGGGAAAAGAAAAAAAAAAAAAACCAAACCAAACCCAAAAGAGTGGTTGTTACAATTATCCTTCATTCAGTTATACTGGATGGGGCCCCAGAGGCTGGTAGAGATCTGGGAAGCCCCAACAGCTCCTGCAGCAGGAGATGCAGTGTTCTGTCCTCTGTCTTCACTCTGAGTAATGCATGATCGACTCCACATAGTTCCCCGGGAAGAGGCCCGTCACTCCATTCATGACCCCTTCATACCAGCCATCATCATTTTTCTTGATGACGTAAATGATGGCACCTTCCTGAAATGAGAGCTCATCCTCCTTGTCCTTAGTGTAGTCATAGATTGCCACCACTAGGAAAGAAGAGAACATGACTGTTAGGAGAGGTAGGGGAGGAGGAAGAAAATCCAATCACTCTCCCTCGTCCAGGCACAGCCTCGCCTCTGTGTGTGCAGTACTACCTGCTGAGAGAGACAGTTTCTTCCAACCCTTTTGCACACACTCATGCTTTGAAGCACATGAGCCAGGACTCCTTTAACTCTTCCGTTCTGACTACTTCCAGATCCACCAGAGGAAGAGTACAAGTGTATGATAAACATTTGGTGTGGAATGATCCAAGGAGGTGGTTGTGAATCCCCATAGCTATGACCACTCAGACCCATTCCAGGGTTCTTGTATTAGATACATGTGCAAAACCAGATCTCGGCACAACTAAGAGCAGGAAAACATGAAAGAGGGAGTGTAGCAAGAGTTCTCTTCAGGCCACAGTCAGAATGAGCCAAGGCTGATGTCCCAGACTTCCATCTACCTTAGCTACTTCCACATTTAAATCTCTAAAGTGTGCATGTGCATCTCAACAGCCAGCAGCCACTCCCAGGGCACACAGCACCAAGGTGGGTGAATCCCTGTTAGGAGCCACAAAGAAGAAAGGTGGGAACAAAATGTATCAGGACATTTTTCTTACAGCTGCAGAGCATTCAACTGAAGGCACAAAAGTTGTTAGGAAAGGCAAAGAAATTGGACAAAGCGCTTGCAAATATTAAATAGAACAGTCCTGAAATGCCAGATAATAGTCATCAAATGGATATAGATTTTTCCAATCTCAGTGCTATCATTATGTGTTTCATACAGAAAATTTGTTATGCCAGACTCTTGAATACTTCAACAAATAGCATCAATCACTGCTTTGAGTACTTGGCAATGAAACATGCAGTGCTGCCACTAAGAAAAAAAAAAATGTTGGACAGGGATCCTAAAATCTTGTATTGGGGATAGATGGAATGATACTCTGAACTAAAGTGAGGATCAAAAATTAACAGCATGTGTTCATAAACCCATTGTCCAAGAGTCCTACTAAACTCATCATTCTTTTCAAAAGAAAAGAGGTCATTCCCTTTTGAGGGAGCAAAGGAATCAACACAACACTAGGGAAACCTGGATCCAGAAGATTATAAAATATACCGATCACTCCCAGTGGAAAATGAGAGTATGTACAGATTTTTTTTTTTGTTTTATCATGTGACTAGAGCATATTTAAAAAACACGTTTAGCTCTACAATTGCGTCAACAGTTGTTAAGTAACTCATTCTGTTTGGTTTTAGACATGTAATTCTAAGCAAACAAAACACAAATGGAGAAACAAGTACAATTTTAGTTTGAAAAACAAGTGTATGAACATGTGATTCATTCAATTTCAGTCAAAATTCCTTTTAAAGAGTTTTGAAATTTCTTCCTACTGTCACTGTGCTATTTTTCTTCATTTTCTTGATGCTGGTGATAACCACCATCCTCTTCCTCCGAGGATCATGGGAACTTCCAATTCCTTTCTTTCTCACTTTTGAGTGTACTCTAGAGCCTTTGGATACTGAATGGATTCATTATTTCATGATCACAAGAAGGAAACACTTCCTTAAGTTTGTGAAGAAAATTTGCTTCTTGTTAAGCCTCACAAAATTTACCTGAAGCCTGATTTTGTTTTTACATCACCACTGCTTCCCCGAGCATGTTATTTTTGTACTGGCAACGCTCCTCTCTCTAAAAGGCCATTTAATCCTTCTGTCTGTAGTCGCAGCAGTTCAAGCTGTGAGCTTGTCACATGCCCCGAGTTACGAGGAGTCTAAGCCAGTATCGCAAAACAGGCTCCAGATGAGACAGGAAGCAGCAATACTGACTCAGGAGGCGGCATCCTTCCCTGTCAGCCTGAGCCAAGGCCTCTTTTAGTTTCTGTCTGAATATGTTTCAATGCAGTTATGAAAAACAGAATTACTCATTTAGGTTGATATGCTTCCAATCAGTGATCTTTGGTTCTTCAACAATTACACACAGTTTGGCTGAACTCTGTAATTCCTACTGACCACAAGTGTAGGCTAGGCTGATTATGCAGCTGAAATCTGTGAACACACACTTTCTCTATGTGGTATAAGTGCAATTTTTTCTTCTGGATATACATTTCCATTCATTTGATTTGCAAAGCCAGGTCATTTTCTTATCCTTCCCTGCCACACATCCAGACACAGAGCTCAGTGGAAATGCAGTGCACATCCCTGACACTGCAGGTTGGCTGTTGCTATTACAGTCACATGGCAGTGGCCTCAAGTTCAACATCCTCAGTAATTATATCCTACTTAAGAACTTCTCCATCTGTTCAAAATGGATCTGTTATTCACTGCTTTCCTCAGCTGTAAGTTAGAACATTTCTTAATGTTCAAGGTATCTCCTTGATCCCTCTACAGAACAGGGTCATATTGAATCCCATTCCAATATACAGCAACCCTCTGTATTTGACACCTCCTTGGTGGCCCAGCTTCTATTGCAGAGGTCATCTGCTCTAATCCCGTTAGAAGTGCTCTCATATGAACTTCAGTAAGAGAATGGTCATATCAAAAGTACAAGTACAAATCCTAAGAATTGCTACTCTACTTATTGGGGGTAAATGTGTTGGAACAGCCAGTCACTTTGATCTGTTTTGTCCACTTCGAATCACGTGGCACAGAGCACCATTTATAGGAACTTAGGGAGTTGCCACAGGATAAATTATTTTGCTGAATAAAGCATTATAATTCCCAGCAGTATAAGTAGACACATCCTTTGAGTATTAAAGTCCTATTTTAATATAAAGCTTCTCATTAACTTTAAAGCTTCAAAGCTTGCAACAAAATACTCACAGCCAAGTATTTCACTCCCAACTCCAGCAAAGTCAAATCTAAAGACATGGGCTGAATGTAAGTAGAGCTTTTCATGTAACTACAACAGAATCCACACCTATGTCAAAATGTCATTTTTTCTGGTATCCTAAATCTAGTATTTAATACTTCTTCATACATTGAAAGCACTTCAATTTTCTATTACTTTTAAGAGTGTTTCCAGAATCAGGCCAACCTTTCAGATATTTGGTTATCTAGTTTTAAAAATACAGATCAAAACCATGTTTTTGCATGGGCCCCTACATCAATAGAGACAATGTTTGGCTCCTTATACTTCTGTTCTCCACAGGAAATACGTTCTGACTAAAAGTCAGCTTATATTTAAAGACTCCCCTTTACAGTTTTACTATTCCATGTGCTTTTTCCTTGTAAATATCAAACTGAAGCGCTGAGATGGAACAGATCTGTGCGTATAAGCACCTATATAAGCTACTTTAGTTCCCAAGCTCATAAAAGTCACACAGGAAAGCACAGCAGAATTATCATTCAAATGTCATTATTTCTTCAAACAGAAAGCTGCTTTCCCAAGCCATGTGCATGCACACATACCCCCTTTGCATTAGTATGACACTATAAACACACATCAGGGTCCTCTTCTTTGTGTCCTGCTCCTGCTGAAATGCTGTAATACCAAACACTGGCTATGAAGGAGTCTCAGCAGACTCCATGTCCAAAAGCAGGATGGCAGGAGCGCATACAAAAACTTGTTACAAATACAGCCCTACTGTCTCTTCTAGCCCTAAACCTACCCTTTTCTAAGTATGTCCTCGGTGCCCAAGGAGGGTCCTCCTCAGCATAGGGATCGCTGTACTCCACCACAGCTGCTTCCTCCTCCTCATAATCCTCTGGAGGTGGGGGTGGAGGTGGAGACTCATCAAACACAGGCTCGTCCACAGGCGGCGGTGGGGGAGGAGTATCAGAAACTGAAAATAAAGAACAGTACAACCATGAAAATGTCTCCATAACCATGGTAGCTGCTTGAAGTAATACTCCCTATCCCAATTACTTGCACTGGGACCAACAGTTATAACTTGTGAAAATACACTAGAGACAGGAAATTTCAGAGAAGGAAGGACCAGATACCTCCAATATGATTATTTCCTTTTCCCACCCCTCACAATTTCAGACAAACTTGCAGAGGCAGTAGAGAAGGCAGAATTCTGGCTATATACAGACAGATCTTTCATCAACTCAATCCAAAAGCCACATCCAGTAATAAAACATAGCACAAGGAAGCAGCTAACTTACTGTTTTCTTGAACTCTGGCCACAAATCCCATTAGTGGTAACTGTGGAGTTACCTGTAGGATGGAGGGGGGAGGAGGAGCAAGGGATGCTGCCACAGAAATTAAAAAGAGAGAGGCATCCAGTTAGAAACACAACAAAGCGGCAAACACGAAAGTAGACATCATCACCACTCAGACAGTGCAGCAGGCTGCCAAGAAGCTGAGATAAAAAGACTGACATTCAAAGAAAAATGGCTCAGGTGGTTTAAGCATATTCTTAATCCTTTCTTCAAGGATATTTCTCTATTTTTAAAACTTCCAACCCTGCTCTTTTTCATAATATTAAGAATCCATGCTGAAGTATTTTTCTGATTTGACTATGAGATTCCCTTAAGAAGAAGTTTCTCACTACAGAATACAGCGCTTTATGAACAGACCTAACTAACAAACCTAACTAACAAATATATCAAGAGGACTCTCTGCCTATAATCCTACCCCCCCTTCAGATCTGATATTTATAGAGGCTAACAGCTAACAAGTTCTCTGTGGGTTTAGTATCACTTTAAATAATGCAGCAATATTCTTTAAGCAAGTTGCAAGATGATTCTTCAGACAGTACACCTCAGGAGAAGCACAAATAAACGCATTTCTTGTTAGTATGTGGCATACAAAAAACCATTTAATCATGTCCAAAGGGATTAAGGGGATAAAAGGTCTATGCTTCATGTACCACTATATTTATTTAGCTACCAGACAGAATTAAATAAATTTCAGACTAATTCCAGAGCTAGTAAGAGAACTGACAGGTATGATGTGAATTAATTCTGAAAACTGCTACATTATTAGAGCAAGAGAAAAGAATTCTACAGCATTTACAATCCATGCCTCAAAATTTCTCCTGTTTGCTTAAGATAGTAAAAACTATCTTAAGTGCTTTGAACTTCTTCTGTCACTCCCATTCACATTCCTTTCAGAACCACACACCATAAATGAAAAGACTACCAGCAACCATCCTTTTTGTGGCAAAAATATCCTGTACCTCCATATAAAGTAAGTTCCATTATCTCACCATTTAATTGATATCTCTTGAGAAAAAACTGAAATATATTTTTGATTACAGTTTCTTTGACTCAAATGACATGACCTCAGAGCATTTATTCCTTCAAGTCTAACCATGATTGCTGGGAGAACATTTGGTCTTGCATTTTTTTCAAAGTAGAAAAAGAGAACTTGAATTTGAAGTCCTACTGAAAAGCAGTAATATTCATCAATTCAGCATTCTCGTCCCTACCTTTTCAATTATATATGCTCTAAAAGTGTTTCATTTCAAAATGATTCCTCTATTCAACATCATATGGATTCATACAATCCATACCTATAATATGAAAGTAGCTTTAGTTTTCTTGGTCTCTTCAATGTACTTTGTTCATGTGCTATATATATTTCTTTGAAAGAAATAACAAGGCTTTCTATGGAGAAAAATAAATCACTCTAGACAAGCACGCCAAGCAAATACAAAAAAAATCCCCTGATTTAGTTTGGGTTGTGTAGTTTAACCACAATGGTGATGCTAACACTAGCTGACATCATTCCTTGTGTATCTTAACCCTTCCGTTTGTGCTTCAGTCTATGCATTGTGCAGGGACTACCATAATATGATCTCTATATGCTATATACTAACTCTAGTTTTGACCTTTAGGAGCCAATATTGATTATTTTGTTTATTAAATGCACCAGAAGAACTTTACTGTACCTCTGCTGTGTAACTATGAGTCTAAATGTTCTCTCCCATCTTCCTTCCACACTGAACATTTACAGATTTCATACACAGTTGCTGTAAATTAATTCAGAATTGCTCAAGAGCATCTTCCACTAGGCTGCTTCAGATTGGTAAGAATTCAGCTGTACAAGTGGGATGTGGTGCAGCCACTACCTCAGTACTTGCCCAGACTCTCCCACAGCGTTTTTAGCCTGTGCTGAGCTCTGTACTGCTTAGATACTGATATCCAAGACTGCACTTGTTAGGTGGCTTGGGTGGCAAGAGTGGCTTTGGGACAGACACATGCTGAGATCATTTAGAATCTGCATTTCTTAATATTTTCTTTTCAATTGTTAAAGAGGTCTCACCATGAAGTAGAAAAATGGTATTATCTTAGAAGTGCCATTTAACAGAACAGGGCAATGCAAGTACCTTTCATTCTCCTGTCAGGTGAATAAACAAACATGTCTATGCCAACATTCTACAAAACGGCAATGAAAATAACAGTACTGCATTACTGCCAAACAGCCTACAAACCACAAAAAGCCACAGCTGGCACCCTCATCTGTCTCTTCTACGGTCTCTCTTCCCATGTTGTTCATGTTTTCTCCCTCTCTTCAGGAATGCTGAGAAGCAATTGTGGCCTTTGTCCTGTCACTGCTAAACCTGCTCCTTACAGACACTTCAGCGCCTGTTCTTAGGGCCTTCATCAATTATGCATGCTTGAGCATCCTCTCCTTTCAAGGTGAACTCCAAAAAAACCTTGGTTTAGTGTAACTGCAAATCTAAAACATTCTGTATTCTGCTAGGTATATTTTAAAAAGGCTCTTACTACAACTGCTTACTTATATTGTCTCAGATACAAAATACAGAAGTACTTTGTTTGTGATTTACAGTTGAAATGACTAATCACCATAATCATTATCCTCTTTCTGGGTACACAGACTGAAACTGTAGTTATGTAATTTATTTAAGGCCTATTCCGCATCTTCTATGATTACCTATTAACAATGCAATGGCAGCTTGTAGAGAATTATCCCTTTGCTAAAGCAAAAATACACAACAGTCCTTTAAAAAATTCTTTGGATATACTGAAAATCCTCTTTATTGCAAAGGTAAGCCTGAAAGGTTTCCTTTGTTGCTATTACCCTTTCCTTCTTGCCTATTCTCCCCTTCAGCCTTCAATATGTACATAATGTGCTTAGAAAATACAACAATATTTCAGGCAACTGGGTTAAAATTTAGCCCTGTAACCTCCTCCACTTCCCAGTCCCCAGCAGGGCCATCCATTTCCATCTAAACCTCAGCACACACAGGGCAGCTCACAAACAGTAATATTCGAACCTGACCAAATCCCTTAAATGTAGATTGCAGCATTTGACCTAATTCCAAGTTTAGTGCTCAACTTTAAAAAAACAAACAAACCAAACAAACAAACCAACCAACCAAAAAACAATCAAACAAAAGAACCCCCAAAACCAATCAACCAACACCACACCCCCCCTCAAATCCCACCACCACAAAACACCAACGTACTGTGGTGCTTGCAAGTCAGCATTCCATCCTGCTGGTAATAGGGCATTTCCCAACAAGAAACCTTCAGTGTGTCCCCTGCATCTTTCTGTAGCTTTGTCCAAAGAGAAACTCCCCTACTCTGGTATAAAACCCTCATGTCCTATCAGAAGCACAGGAAGAAGGACTCCTTAGGTAAAAGGCTACTGTGTTATGCTGACTCACAGGACACTCACGCCCTGGTAATGTCTCCTTTTGCTTTGTGAGGCAGATCACCCATAAAGTAACATCACTTGTGGGCCTAGCAGATGACACAGCTTCTCTGCTGGCATCCCAAACACCACTGGTGTCTCCAAGGTGTCTAATGCTTGCCCCTACATAACAAGTACAGTTGCTTGAACTGCACATTACCCAGAGGGAAAAAGCACACAAGATAAAGACTGATTAATGAAGAATCAGCATTCTGGTGCAAAATCAAATACCCATCCCACACCAAAGCAGGTCCATGACACATTGTGTAGTCAAGGACTAAAGCTTGTCTAATTGGGACTGTGACATCAAAAGTAAATTATTTGGCAACAAAGCCAGTATTTTTCAAGCTGCTTGCCATAATGGAAGATGAACAGTCTGTACTTGCAGTGCAGCTTTGGCACAGCTACCAGCAACATACTGGAAGTGCAAGATCTGCAATGGAGACGGAACATAAAATTTCAGAATGCTGAAGGTCACTGTTCACCCCTGTTGAGTTCAGTGGAGCAGACAAACTTTCTTACCTGGGTTCTGGTTGTAGAATGGTCCCCCGTTCATCTGGTTCTGAAGGCTCGTCTGTGATGTGATGGAAGGAGGCCGCCGATATGGCAAAGACCCCCCTATTGTTGGGGGCGTGTGCCGAGCTGCAGGCCTGTTCATGCTGTAGAACTGAACTGGGTGACCTAAGGTAGAAAGAGAAATGGATTAACAAAGAGAAGAATGATGCCTGCCCTCTCTGCATCTGCATTCAATTTCAAAGGTTTGGAAAGCTTTCTGGCTCTTTACTTTAAGACTTTCTGCATCCTAGGAGGAGTCAGCCACTTCAGCTGCCAGACTGGCAAGACACTGAATGTCTCAACAGCAATACACAACACAACTTTCCCAACTGCCTGCACTCAGCACTGCCTACAAAAGCCAGCATGAAAATACAAAGGTGTTTAAGCTACAAATCTTCAAAATGAAAGAAAATAATACCCAGTTATCTATTTTAAATAATGTATTACAATAACTTCTTATGAATTTAGTTCTTTATAAACCCAAAAAAAACCTCCCCAAAACTTCACAGTTCTGCAAACAAGGAACATACATGCAAAAAATAACTGTAGGCCATTTCCAGGATTGAAAGCTGTTACTTTCTGTAACTGAAAAACACAGTACCACCTATCTTAGTGCTATTTAGAAGATATTCAGAGAATCATCTGGGGAGAAGAGAATGTTAGAAACTGATTGAAGGATGGAATAAATAAAGTCAAACTCAAAGACCCTCCTTCAGGAAGGTGTCAATTAAAACAAGTCCTTAAAAACTTGCTCTATCTTTTCATTACTTCCTGTATTCAAGACATTGATCGTGAATCCCAGCAAGCAATAAATGAAGCAAGGTATCTTCTGTGCCCACATAAAGTTCTCTGGATTTTCACTGTATATAACAGTAAACTGGATTTATTACTCCCATATGGGTTATTACCCCCCACAAACTATTCTGCCGCCACCATTTGTCCTAGAAGCAAATTCCAGAGTTTACAAGAAAACAAGGGAAGAAAGGATGATCACTGTGGGTGAGGAGAGAAACAGAACAAAAGAAATAGAGAAACAGAACAAAAGAACGTACAAATTTTTAAAAACCTGCATTGTTCTTCATTATGTTTTGCTTGCTTTGCACAACTTTATACTAGGTCAGTAAATAAAAATACAAGCTGCTTGCTCTGCTGCTTGTAAGAACAAATGCATGAACTAGAGATTCACATTCCCTCTGCTTTGAGCCAATAATGTAGTGTACCATATTAAAAAATGCATTTTTTACAGATGAGAAACAGCTAAGAAAGAATCCATTCTATAAAGGCTTTTTCCCATTTTTTCTGATGTGGCTTTCCAATGTGTGTGTCTCTCTCTCTGTTACTTAATGTACTCACAGAAATTGGTCATTGGACAGTAGGGAGGAGAGAATAAACAGGGATAAGAGGTTTTTAAGGACCAAAAGCTATGACTTGCTAAGTGGTGACCTATCCAGTCTCTCTTCAAATACTTTTTTTCAGCGAAGCCTTACAAGCAACTTCATTAATGAAAACAGGGAAACAAAAGATCTTAAAAATAGTAACTAACCTGAAATTTCTGTTATGAAATTGTGAATGTGAATTTACAGCCATTAAAATACTAATCTCTGCTTGATTTTGACTGGTTAAAAATACAGAAACAACATGGCTTAAGAACTGGGATATTGACAATGCATCAAAAATGGAAAACTGATTGAGGCCCCATATGCCACAGCTCATTTTCTAAACATGAAAGTATTTTAGACATCAGGATCATCTGTGGATACCAAAATTCATCACACTTCAGAAACTTCTGGTCACAGTTATGGATTCTAGTGTAAATATCTTCTAATTTTATACAAGCCACAGCCCCTTAAACTAAATGCAACTTCAAGAAGGCTTCTGAAACCTTACTAAGATTAGCAATTCTTACTAAGAAAGGCACACTAATAAACACATGAACCAATTCACACCCCTGTCAGCAGCCTCCACTGTAATGTAAAGTGGCAAAGCATGCAGGGAGCTACACATTAATTTGGCTGTCTGAAGGCGATCTTTACAATGCAATCTCCTCATCAAAAGGTGATACAGGACAGCGTTCTGGTTGGTAAGTGCTACACTCTGCAACTTCAGCACATGAGAAAATGAAAAGAGCAGCACTAAAAAAAGGAAGTTGCAATATACACCCTAAGTACCACTATTAAAACAAAATGCTTTAATACTATTCTGCATAATAAAAACTTGTATTTTACACAATGCTGGACACAAAAAACCCTGTCCTTTTAATCAGTTTATTAAAGGGAGACTTGTCATTTGAAAGTATTGAAGAAACCAGTCATATGAATTATACTTTGCTAGATGCACTTTCTTTTATTGCATTTATGGAAAAGAACAGTAAGACCCAGAACTATCAGATCTGGTTCCCTCCAAACATAATTATTCTATGAGGTTCTCAGTATCCAAACAGAAATAAAATTATGATTTAGTAAATTATATAAATGTAAAAATAATAACATTATAAAATTAAATGATTGCTGTTTATAAAACCAGCATACCTTTAATTGTCTACTATAACCATGACCTTATAGTTGGGAATTAACAGATATTTTCTAGTTATAATTAAATTTTTTTTTAAATTATAAATCACTGCTGCTGAAGTAACTTTGCAAAGCCTTGGATCATGATCACATTTCGGTTCATCTGCCCAGCAGCTGGAGCAGACACTCACCTGCAGAGGGTGTGGAAGAAACAGCAGGGGGAGTTGGAGAGGTGAAGCCATCAGCAAGGGGCTGAGCTCCTGCAGCAGCAGCAGCAGCATCTGGGGCAGCAGAGGAAGGGGCAGGAGGAGCAGGAGGAGTGGGGGCAGGAGCAGAGGTAGCAGGAAGGGGAGAAGTGCCAGCTGAGCCAGCAGGGGCTAAGTGAAGAGAGGAGGAAGAGGTGCAGTTAATAAGGAGATATGTTAGCAAGGATTAGAGAAAGCCCCTGACTATTCAGTGTTAGCTATTTATTAGCTGCATCATATTTCAGAATGCACAAGATGAGAAAACAATGGAGCTGTTAAGGAAAGGCTCATTCCTGTGTAGATGGTAAATGAGGGTCAAGCAAATTCACTTCTTTCCAGGTCTCAAGGGAACACAATCCAAAACTTTTCAGTGAAAGCCATTACTTTTGAAAGATGTCTTTACATTTTGTTATTTATGCTCCAATCTCTAGCACAGCTGTCTTTAGCTTTTGTATGAATTAGAAACTATACAGAGGAAACAAAAAAAATTCCACCTCTTTTTTTCAGAGGCATCATATATTTCACTGCCAGCCAACTACAGGCTCTTCTTCACTGAAAAGGCTGAGCAAAGGAAAAAGAAGTACTAATAACATTTCTTACTTCTGGGAAGTCTGGGGCCGTTACATTGAACAAGTATCTCTTTGTGACAACTCAGGCTTGCATTGATGTACTCAGGATTTACTCTGTGCCTGCCTCTCATTCAATGTAATTTTCTAAAAACATGCTTCTATGTATCTGCATAAACAGCCAATGAAAAAACATTTATTTGCTAAAAGGGCAAGGGAGAAGCATCCCTCAGCCCACTGGAATAGGTGCTGTGTCCTACCTTGTCACATGCAGGCAGCCAGGCAAAAAATTCTGATAAATGAATTAATACATAAAAGGAACATTACAGCACATCAGACACTCTCAGAGAAGGTACTACTGAACTCTGGGGCTTCCCTTGGAGTTTAGGATAAACTGCAAATGCTCAAGGTTAAGATTGAGGCAGGAAGAGAAGCAGCAAGTTTCCATTTACCTGGATAGACACTAGGAGGAGATGGTGTGGGAACAGCAATAGGAACACCTACACTTCCACTTCCACTGTTCTCTCGACTGCTGCTCCGACTACTGGGGTGGCTTCCTCCACTGCTCCCACTGCTGCTGTAAGAAACCAAAGTAACCAGGGTATGAATACACTGCTGTTCATGCAGAAATGTAAGCTCCCTCATAGAGCATCTTACCAGAGAAGTAATAGGGAACAAGAGAAAAGAAACAAAGATGATATAAACCTCTACAAAGCTGGGCTTTCCTGAAACTCTCTGCTTTGACTACAACACAAGAGGTTTTTCAGTCAGTTAGTCTTAGTGAACTTGCCCAAAAATGAAACACTTCCAGAACCTTGTTCAAAGCATGTCATTACAGGGTTCCCTATGCCCTACAGAGCAAATACGGACCTTTTTCCTATAACTTTAAAACACATAGAGTGTTTAGACTGTGATTCATATGCTTTCAAATGAGACTACTAAAACCTAGAGGTTGTAAGACACTAAAATTTCAGATTTCTC
This sequence comes from Dasyornis broadbenti, assembly GCA_013397935.1. NCBI lineage: Eukaryota > Metazoa > Chordata > Aves > Passeriformes > Dasyornithidae > Dasyornis > Dasyornis broadbenti. The sequence continues at coordinate 950,374 of VZRN01005202.1, read as the reverse complement.
ATCTTTTAAGTCCACTTGTTTAGCCATCCTCAAGTACTTACCATGTCTAAAAAGACTTCAAGGGAAGTACTTAGATCTATCACGTCATGAAACTTATTATCCTAGAGAAAAAGCTAGTCTTCCACAGAGCCTTTGGTAACACAGTTAAGCTTTACTCTTAATGTTTGAAGTTATCAATATCCTCAAAATACTATGCTACAATTTCAGCTACTCAATCTATAAACATGAAGGACTGTTCAAAAATGTCAAGTATAAGAATCTATGCAGCCCTTCAACATGTAGAAGGCAAGTTGTGTACAAAATCATCCCCCCAGTTATGTAAGCATTTAGTAAAATAGTACCATGATCTACCTCCTTGAAAGACTTCACAATCTTAGCAATTCATTATGCACTCTAACTGACAGCACTAAAACTGAGGTGAATAACTCTAACAAGATCCACTATTCTGGTTTTATTAGTGCTCATTCTCATCAAGCCAATGACACTCCCAGTCCATAGGATGAATGAAGGAGCTTCACTGCAGAGCGAGGTGCAGGTGGATTTGATACTTAGCACAGCATTTCTGCCCACATGCCCCAGGCCAGGCCCGCCAGGAGCAGGCCAGGCTGGTACCTGTAGGTGCGGTTGCGCTGGTTGACCGAGGCCGTTCTGACGGGGCTCTGCTGGGCCGGGGCCATGGTGCGCGTCGGGCTCGGCACGTAATCGTTGGGAACCACCGGGGGCCGCACCGGCTCCAGTGTGCGGTACGGGGAGTGGCGCCTGCACCAGCACAAGCACATGCCAGAAGTACATTAAGATAATGCAAACAAAACCAGAGATTTTGCACTCTTTAAAAGACAGCTACACACTAATTACTAATGTGAGCTTAAAAAAAATGGGGCTTTGCTATAACTTTGCAGTACCTATTTTGTAGGATGAGGGGAAAAAAACAATTAAGGATGTTCTTCATATCTTCAGTCTTCTTATCAAAAAACTGTGTTGCACATCCCATTCTTGTTGTAAAGGTAAGCCATTATCTTGATTAAAATAAAGCACCACAGTCTGTACGTATATACATAATCACGTACCAGCAAACAGCATTCATCCCAGTTATAACACATTTTCCTAAGGTCAAAGTCAGGTTCATAAACTTAGCAGGAAAGTACTTTTATCAAACACAGCACAAATAATTAATGAACAGTGCCACACACTCATTTTTCAGTTGTTTAGCATCACCTGTGAAAGTTAATGACATTTTAATCTAAAGCATGTAATGGTAAGTGTTCTGCATTGAGAAAAAGGTTCTTATTGGGAAAGGCTGATGATGCCCACTGCCTTCTGGCAGAAACATGCAAACATATAAGGAATGATCAGTGTAAGAAGATGCAAATATAACACCTCTTGATCTTTTTGAATGGTTAAAACAAAACACAGAAAACCCCTCACACTACAGAAAAAGTAAGAATCTTCCCTCTTTTCCCTTCTGTTGACCCATTCAGTAACTATACTCACCCAATAGTTCCTTTTCCTGACATCGGTGGACTTGGTGGCTTCTGGGTGGGTGGTGTTGTGCGAGGCAGCCCACCCATCTTCATATTCTGGGTGCTGACCTGCATGAAAGAAAGGGGAGAAAAACGACCTTCACTGAGCTCAGGGTCGAGGGGGAGAGACGCTGAAATGCCTTTAGCAATTAACTCTAAGTAGGGGAAGGTTAAAAAAAACAAAAAAAATTGAGAGGCCATGCGTTTTATATGCAATTTCCACTCTGCTAGAAGTCAAGAGTTGTGCTCAAAGGACTCTTTATTACATAGAGTTTTTAGAAATTGTACAAAAAAGTTAATTTGCCTTCAGGCTATCACATAAACATTAAATCTCTGACGATACAGACACTGTACCTAACTCGGCTGAACCTCCCAGTCATCTTTTGAGATAACAGCAGTTATTTCACATGGCACTACTGAATGGCAAATTTGCAAAAATACTTCTTAATACTGTTCAAAAAAACTAAGGCTTAGCTAGTAAGTCACAATCTAATGTGATTTATACAGATATGGAGAAGTCAAAGTAATCTATAAATATGATCTATTAATGTTTTAATATTTTCACAGTATATAAAAACTTTCAAAGATATTCACTGTAAATATTGGTTATGTCTATGTAAACATAGAGAGAAAGCTATATTGAGAAAAATATAAAGGTGTATTTTTTCCCCCATTAAATCTGCAGCAATTTAATCTATAAGAATTTGTAAATAAATGGACAGGGAGAAAAATATTTAGCAGTGATATAACTGTGATTGTCCTCTTCTCCTCTGTCAGGTTAAAATATTAATGAAGTAAATTTTACATAAAATAATTTACTCTAACTTCTTTCAAAAACTCATTTGCATTCGTGACTGAGTGATCAATCTAGGAATTGTAAACAATTGTTACCAATGTGCATTTTGCTTCTCTGTAGTGTGCCAGCCAAGCAAAATCCCCTCAATGCACGCATCCTCACAGGAATCAGAACATGGCCTGCTTACAAAAGAGCTCGGATTCACGAACGCCTGAGCTATTGCTTAGACACAGAGATACTCAGCAAACCTAAATGAGTAATGCTTACATCCCTTTATCTCTTGTTCCTGGCATGCTCTATTTCACAGTGCTGCTTCTTTCCAAAGTGTAAGGCTTGGCTACTGCCCCCACCTCCCATATACAAATGAAACAGTGATCAAGGCACTCAAGAGTATTTGCAAACATCGTTGAAGGCAAATTACTCCTTCAAAATTTGACTGTAACAACTCACTTAAAACCTTGGCAATGTTTAGATTTGTGAATTGATAAATATTGACAACAGCGTAAAGAGTAATATATTCACTATTCTAATCCACTGAGACTTGATTCTCTGGCTCTAAATAATCCCAGTGCTATCACATTTTCAATCTGCAGGGAGGAAAAGAAAACCCAAGCATTGGAAGGGTTTTTTTATCAGATTCAAAACCAGATGTTTGGATTTAGTTGTGCAAGAGTGCTTTGTAATGTCAATTTAAGACAAAATTATTTTGCACAGCATTATAAAGTCCTTTAAGCCAACTCTAAGCAACAAGAAATCTAAAGTTAATTCAAGTGAGGGATGAGGTAAGCACTGAACTACAACTACTTGAAGGGAAAAGGGAAAAAGTGTAAAATGAAATACATTTTATTCTATACACGGAACATTTAAGAAATAACAAAATCTGAATTTTTTTTTAAAGTTGCAGCACCCCCTGTATTTCCTCTTTCATGAAACATGCCTGTTTCACCCACCTACCTATTTGAGTTTTCAAAAAAAAACCCCACAAACAAACAAAATTCACCTTAAATGCTCACTGAACTGTCACTTGCTGTATTTCAAACAGCCCACTCAGCCTCTGTTTTTGGATGCCTTTAGATGACAGACCAATCTGTGTGCCCCTGAATAGAACATGTAGGTGATTTTACTGGCTACACTACTCTTTCCGATGAGATGATGTAACCCCTAGCTATCACTTTACAGTTAATACAAAATTCCATATATTTAATACAAATAATCTTATTATTTTATACACAATCACCGCAAGAACAAAAAGGAACTTTCAGGCATCCACAGGGCTACAGCTCCAGAAAAAGAAAGGACAGCCAAGGTGGAGGATGCCATAACATCACACTGGGTACAGCAAGAAGTGGAGGTAATACTCGCCTAACACCGAAGTCCAGTGACCCCTACTTTCATTAACGCTACAAATAAACATACCCTTGACAAAGGATGGGAAGAAAGCTTTAGAGAACGTGGCCAAACAAAAAAATGATCCCTTTTTAGCCCAGGAACTTAGCACAAAGAAATCATCCCTAAAATAGACTGATCCGAAAGATGGGGAAATTCACTGCCAGTAGGTTAGTTTCAGGGTCCTGGAAATGACTTCTCAACATTGAAATTGAAATGTTCAAAGAGCAAGTAATTAAAATTTACAGGGCTGTCTTCAAATCTGGCAGGACTGATGACTTTAAGATTACCTACTCTAAGTTCATGAATCCTGTGCAAGTAACTTCCCCTTTGACTTACTGCCAAATAATCACAAGAGACTAACTAAAAACGTACAATTATGTCAATCGTTCTGATCAAAGCGGACAGATCTTTGAAAATAAAAGCATGCAAGATGCTAAAAAAACCCTAAAACTACACAGGTTGCAACTACAGCTGAGATACAAACACTAGTATTTGTAGACACAGCTGTCTCCTTCTATGACAATTTCTACTGTGGGGAAGAAAAAAAAAAAAAAGAAGGCTATTAATGCCCCCTCTCTTCCAAACTTTACTCTATTGCCTTTTCTATTTTGCATATATGGTTGTAAATACAGTCTGCACACACAAATCCTCACCCACACACATCCCTCTTACAAATGTCTAACATCTGAAGCAACCACCAGAACTCGAGGTCACATTTGCATTCACTGTCAAGTATAAAAAATCCTTCTTCTGGAATAGGTTAGTATTTGCCAGAAGTTGCTCCATTTCAGACATCATTTCCCCTGGTTCTGCACAGCTGGAACTACCCAGATGCTGCTGATTTAATGAGGGTGAAAGCAGAGGAATGCATCTGTCTGATGGTGGTTTGTTTGACAGCAGGACCCCACAGGTCTGGGGCTGATCTCTAGTTTAAATCTTGCAAATCATTTCAAGAAAATGCATGGCAAAAGAGAGCCTGCAACCAGAAAGACAAAGGAGTATCTATCTCTGCCTTTGCTCACAACTGCACAGCTAACCAGCCAACCACTGTATTTAGAACAGGAAAAAAGTAAGAGGCTGTGATGATCTGGGCACAAAGATCAGGAAAAAAACACAGCTGACTGATGTAAAAGCAGGAAGACAGCCCTATGAACAGACAAGTAGGGCACAGGGTCTGTGCAGAATGCATGCAGGGATTTTAAAATAATAATAATAATTTTTTTTTTTTTTTTTTTTTTTTTTTTTTTGGCACCCCCGAAGAATTTTTTTTAT
>VZRN01005202.1:902138-945349 GCA_013397935.1 Dasyornis broadbenti | reverse complement strand
TTTACTGGACACCCTGCAGAAGTTTTTTATAGATGAATTAGCAAGCACGTGCACCTCAGAAATAGTATCTTCTACCAAAGCTGTAACTTTGTCAGTACCAGAGCTGAAATGGGAAGTTTTGCTGAGGCAAAAACTACAGAAACTACTTAAAAAGCAGATCCTTGGTAGGTAACACATCCTGGAAAATGCTCTGGGATCCAGCCCCACAGTGACAGCTGTAAAATGAACTGTAAAGACATGGGTATCTATGGATCATTCTGTTTCAAAAGCATACAATAGTATTTCATCCAATATTTTCTATTATTGAGCTACAGTGCCAGATTTAGAAAGGTACCATCTGATGACTAGAAGACACAATATGGCTGAGCCCTCAGAAAAACTATCCTTTTAAGTTTAATTTTTTTAATAATTAAGACTTATTTTGCCAATTCCTATTTTTGGCAACTAGTTTTTCATGGATTCCAGTGACTAAAACACCATCTTATGGTCCTACATATGACCGAGTTTCCTTCACAGATACATTTTTATCAGCATTTAACATACTGAGTTTCTATAGCACTCCACTGTATAAGGAATTTGTACTGAAATAAACTGGTTAAAACTGATAAATCCTGCAGTTTATTCAATTTAATTCTTGGGATTGTTTTCACAAGCAAAAAAAAATTCACTGAAGAGGAAGTGCAGAAATACACAGTTGGTCAGACATAAGAGCTGGTCAAGACACTGCAAAACCTATTTGCATCAATGCCCTGTATTTATACAGCTGTGAGGCACTTACCTGCAAGAAAGCAAGCAAGGTGGGTTTGGGGGGGGTTGGTTATTTTCTGTTGGTTGGTTGTTCTTTCTTCCCCCAAAATCCTGAATACCAGATATTCCACACAATCAAACCTCAGAAGGAGCTACTTTCTAAAGTTGGACGCAGCCACAAATTTTAAGTGGTGCTTTACAGACACATTGTACTTTCTAGAACTTTCAGGATGTCAAAAGAATAAATTTTTTGCCCAAAACCTAGTAAGAAAAAGTGTCCCATCAGTGATGTTTCATGGATTATATTCAGAAAGTGCAGGCACAGTTCTTCAACCTTCTTAAGCAATTTTATACCCAGTTACAGGAAAAAACTGAATTAAACAGGGCTGAATGAAAACTACCTTCCCATGCCTTGCTTCATCTTGTTAACATTACAGAGATGATGAACAGATTTTTGGCCCGTCATCTGCTACCTCAAAGTAAACTCCTTTCCAGGCTGTGCTCAGCCACTCAAATAGTTACTGTGCTTGTCTAATCAAACCATTTGCTGTCAGCTCATTAACCACTTTATATGGAAGTGAAATGTATAAATTTCAGCCCTGTCTTGGCAAATGACCACAAGCAGCAGCTTCAGCAAGTGAACTTGTTTTTACCACATCCACCTATGTAAAGTAATTGAAGAACCAAGTCTGGTGAACACAAAAAAGCTTAAATAATGTTATTTTCAATTGATTTTCCTCTGACTTATAACTGGAATTTCCTTCAAAATCTATGTAAAATTTAAGTTATTCAGACACAAATCCAGTGCTAAAGTCAGTCAGTTTAATATTATAGCTGTTAGGTAAGGCTAAGGTTTTTTTAGCCAGTTACGAAAAAGAAATGCAGGCTAAACACTTCATATCCAATCACTTTTAAGTGAAGTACCAGTCACACAGAACTGGGGTTACTAACTGCTTTTCAGTCTTCTTCTTTCAGCCTGATGCACAGTGACTGGAGTGAGACTTAAAGAATAACTCAGGTCTACTGAGAAATGCTGCACTGCTGTTTGCCTTTCTTGTTTTCTCTTTTAAACCCTCATGTTTTGGCAATGAGAAGTTGAGTGACATATTGTGATTCCTCAAATCAAATTTTTAATTGGGTTCACTCTAGTAAATAAAGAAATATTTTAGCTGGTGTAATAACAAAAAATGTTATTTTCATTCTAAACCTATAAATAGAAAAAAATATTTTCTCTGAAATGCTGAAGAGACTTTTATTGCCACTACAGATAATGAATAGATATGTCAGTTCACATGTAATCTACAATTATACAATTTTAAAACTTTTCTTCAGATAGTCATTACTTGTTTATAAACTACAACTGCAGAGAGTAACAAAGAAAATAGAGTTTGCAAGTTGTTTTTTAAGAACATCATCCAGTATTAAGTATGTCCAGGATAAGACATATTCAGCATCAAAAGAATCCATTTTGCGTAACCAGACAGTAAAAAAACGAGGGAGGAGACATATTTTGCCATTCTCAAATTAAAAGCATGTAAACACTGAGTTGAAATACTGTACACCTCACACACCTACGTAAAAATAAATTTAAAATGACACGAGAATTCTCTCATAAACTAAAAATTTTCCATTGTTATCAGATATGCTACATACACTTAAATACCTGACTAAAAGTACCATCAGTCCAATTTCACAGGGACATTGTGGAGATATCTACAGAAATACTTGGTTTTACAGGCAATCTCAGGAATTTGCAGGGTTTTCTTTTAGCTTTTTCCAGTCATAGAAAATACTTAAAAATATTTCATATCAACTTGGAACGTCCTTTAATTACTCATTTAAACTTATTAGCATTCTATGTTCTAAATACAGTTTCTTCATTACAACTGTGGCACCTGCTACTAAAAAATTTCCATTCCCTCTTTCCCCAAACCAGCTGCACTTCAGGAGGAGGATGATATCATAACACTCAATAAAGGCTATAACCTATCTATTAATTAAAGTACTATGAGCTCCACCACAATATCATGTAACTTAATTTAACTGCTTGTCTCATTGCTTTGATGCTTTTTATTGCTGCTTCTTCAGCCACTAAGACTACCAACATTTAAACCTTTAAGATCCTTGAGAATCTGACATACTTCAGCCTGAGTTATTTGATGCACTATTAATTTAACATTCAACTAAATCAGTCATTTATCTTGTTGTTTAACAGTTATTAAGTATTTTACACAATTATCAAATTTCTGGAAGTTTCCACAGATAAGTGCCTCTAAGTATTCAAGCGGTGCTAGCAGTTTCTGAAAAAATTAAGAATACTGCAACTTTAAAAAATAATATACAGATTTGAATTTGTTACACACCTTTGGAGCCCATGATCTGAGCAATCTCACACTGAAACATTAATCCCAATCAAACCATAACTTTCACCGTATATAGGATAAAAAGAATATTACACAGGGGGAGGCTCTTATTCAGCTGCTAGCTAGTCTGTGTATATTTTTGTCTACACAAGGCTAGCACAACAGCCCTCCCTCATAAATGATCTGCTAGATATGCTGGGAGCAGAAAGTATCTTACCACAAAGCTTTTAAAATTAACTGTGTTAGCTTCCTTTCATATACACATCAATTTATATCACAAAATGCTTATCCACAATGAATTACTCAAAAGAAGTTCTGCGACACAGAACGGAGAGCGAGTGTTGTTTCAGACATTCAGTAGCATTGATGTTAATCATCTCCCCGTGTGTAATAATCTCAGAAGAAGAATGGAAATCCAGCCCTGGGGTTTCTTACCTTAAATCTAAGCAACCACTTAATGCATAAATGGAGCAAATAAAAGAGGTAAGGAAAAAAAGCATTGAAAGGTTAGTTGGAACTTCAGGATATGAAGAGAAAGGAAAAAGAAAGAAAAAAGTTAAGCATTCAGCATTAACAAAATAATGTATCAGTAGATCATAGAAAGAGTGGTTAAAGCAGAATGTCATGAACAAAAGATCTTCAAGCTGAAACTTTTAATATACATTGACCATAAAGCCTTTAAATCAATACTTTAAAATTAATGTTCAAATGTTTGTACACTGTTTACTCAAGTTCTTACAGTGCTAAAAAAAACACAGCTTCTTTCAAAATGGATCATGAGATCTAGATGGATTCACTTCAGAGATTAATTTATTTGAGCTGTCAAAGACTAGCCTTATCAATGAGTCTGAGCTCATTTAATCTGCCTACAAGCATTAGCATATTTACAAGTAGCTGAAATGGAAGCTTCTAACATACTAAGCTAATGTATGTTCTTTATAGAGAATGCTGTTAGTTAACTTGATGCCATGAGATATCTCTTGAACAAAGACCAAGAGCAAATCATTACATCCTCTAAGAAGCACAGCATTCTCTATGGATACTGCACCACGTATCTACATTTTCTAAAGTGTAAATTAAGACCTTAACCAACAGTAAAATCTTACTTTAAAGCCTAAGTGCTGGCTTTCTGACACTAAGTCCAGCATTTTATTGGTACAGTATCATACATCTTCTTTTCCCATAATAATTTCTTTTAAAATCTGTCTTTCCATTTGAATGATCTGGTTTCAGTTCAGTAGAAAAATCTCCTGTCTTTGAGTTTCAAGTTCTGTGGATCGATTAACCAGTTTATATGGAAGTGAAATGTATAAATTTCAGCCCTGTCTTGGCAAATGACCACATGTAGCAGCTTGTCTCTGCCTCATACAGCTACACTGGAAAACCAGGTCCCCCTGTACTGGCCAGAGTGGTCAGTGATGGAAGGTTCATCAGCAGAGACCTCAGCAGCATTGCCTGGTAACTACAATGCCTTAATACACATCTCTCCGAATGGATACCCCCCTTTTTTTTTTTTTCCATTCTCTTGACTAAAGAACCCTTTGGCAGGAACAATAGGTTGGAAGACTTTGTAACTTGGGAAACATTTGGAAAAAAAATTGAAAGCAAGACTCTTCCACACAAAAGGTTCTTTAGATTTTTGCAGCATTGTAGCTCAAGGGAGGGAAGACGATGAGGGACTGCTGGGATGATACAGAGGCACTTGAATTCTCTCACATCTATTAAGAAGCCATACTATAGAGCAAACTTTCCTGAACATGTTCTCCACTATGCTTTGAATTTCTGAATGGAAGGAATAAGATCCTCAAGGGCCTACACTACTTCTCTCAGCATGACATACTGAATTTCTCAGCCAAAGATCCTCCCTTTTATTCCTGTATTTTTCTGTCCAGCTTGCCATCTTTCTAAGGGGTTGCAATGAATGCCTGCTGCATCAGCATTCTGCCTGTCCTGAAAATACATAATTCTACGTACAAGTATTAGAGCAGAAGCCCTGCAGCAGAAAAGGGACACAGAATGCAGACTGAGGAAACCCTGATGCTCACTGGAACTTGAACACTGTTTATGCAACAACTCCTTCTGAATGCTCATTTGAAAAGTATCACAGCTCAAACAATCAAGGCTATAAAATAGGCAAATTTAAAGCTTCTAGCTATTCTTTTCCTCTCTGTTCTACAGCCAGAGATCTAATAAACTAATCAGTAGTTACTCAAGCAGAACAAAAACAACAGGTTCACAAGCACAACTGCTCACTTTTTCCCCATCAGCAAGAGGGCTGTTCTTTCTTCTGTCCTAAATAGAGAATTAACCTGATTGGAACACATTTATAATCTTAAGGATAGCATGATTTCAAGTTCTCTGATTATTGTTTCACAAGTACACAATACTTCTTCATTTTCTAGCTAAATACAGTGGATTGTAAATATAATTTAAGTCTGTCACAAGCATAACAAATGGATGTAAACACACACTCAAGTCATCATCCATTTGATGAACTATGTTCTTTCAGAAGAACATAATTCATAGCATCTTAGTATGACTCTGCTACATTGAGGTAAGTGGGATACCAATCACAATGATTTAGCCAGTGCTAAATATGATTGTGCTGCAGAGCAATTAAAAACTATTCTGTAATGAGTTCTAAAATGATCTCCCTAAAACAAAAAGCAATGATTAAAGTATTAGCAACAGCAATCCTACAGGTTAATACGCTCCATCCATATCCAGAAGGAGATCTGCTGACCTGCATAAAATCAAAATTGGTAGCAGATTTTAACACAAGACTGATAATAATTTCCTGGTCATAACTGTAGCTATTAAAGTTGGGGGTGCTTTTTTGTTTGGTTTGGTTTGCCAAATCAAGCTTAGAGTTACTCGCCTTGTTAAAATCTGTGCAGAGGTTGATTCTTTGGGTAAGAAATGGGGGAAAAGAGACCTTCTGTTAACAAACAGGATGTTGAAAAGACCTTCGGTAAAATTGCTTGGGACAGATATTTAAATCAAGCTGTTCCGAATTTGAATTTTAAAAGTTAGGTTAAACAAACCATTGCCATTTAAATGGCTGTTCAAGCAGACAAATCAAATAGAACAACAGAGAAAACCTAACGCAGTTAGAAGTCAAGCAAAAGAAATTCTGCTGTACTTTGACTGGAAGAAGCATCTTACCTTAGTGCTACTTAGCAGGTCTACAGATTTGTTAGTTTGTCTTACAAAAATGGCATCACTCTATGTTATTTACCTTTCACTTCCCGGAACTTTAATATTGACCGTGTTCTCATTTCCATACTTGTTTTCCTGGCAGCACAAGTTAACAATGAGCTCACACCTGCTAAGACTGTGTTTATGTTCAGGATGTGCTTTTAAAAATGCGTATATAATCCCACACATATTACTGCTGCTGGGTACACTGATCTAACAACCACCAGTCATGTCTCAGTCTGACCTTTGCCCAAAAATTCCTTCTTTTTTCCTAATATTGAGAGGGAAATCCAGCTGGCTTTAAATTTGGCAGTAATATTCCCATTCCAAAAACCCATATGGCACAAAAGTTGTAGAGAGCTCATTTTAACAAAGCACATCACTGGGTTTGTGTATAACTGACCCTGGCAGAAAGAAGAAAAGGGAGCCCATAATATTTCTCATGCAAACCCTTTCTTTGGATGAGCTTCAAAGTAAACCAGAGGCAATTACAGCTGGATCACACTTTGTGGTGCTAATTCAGGCAGAAAAGTGATGGTCATTAGCCCTTCAGTCCCACGTGTATCCCTGGCAACTGATTCAAACAATAATAGCAGCATCACACAAGTTGATATTCAGAAGCATTTTAAAAGGTGAGACTCAAGTCCCAAATATCCTCAGAAATAAGATTCAGTGGGTTTGCAACATTTAGGAACACTGGGGCAAGAGAAGGGGAAGGAACAACTGGAAATCAGACAGGACTCCTCTCATGTTTATAGACACATTGTCGAGGCAAGGAGAAACTGGTATATTACCATGAAAAGCATCAGGTTATTTTGAAAATATAAAAAGACAACGAATTTGCAGTTTGGCTGTTTTAACAATATCACCTACCTTCACTCCATGTCCAATATCATCTAGAATTGTATAATCAATAGGTTTCCTGATGTAGCGAACTGGTCGCTCCAAGTTAGCTGGTGCAATGATTTTGTGAGTTCTTGAGGTGTTTTTGTTTGTAGTCAAGATACCAATTTCTCTTCTAGCAACTTTCTCTTTGTGAATGTCCACCGTCTACAAAAGACGCAGTGTATTTACTAACAGCGGTATGCATTGGAACACAGAGTCAGTATCAAAAAAAATATATAAATCAGTTCTAATGTTTCGAAGATCTCTACACTGTACTAAACATATCACTACATATACTTGATTACATCATCTTACTTTCATTTACTGCTGAATTTGCCACCTCTAAAGCCACACTAATAGGTGGGGGGGCGGGAGGGTGTGGCGTTCTTTGGGTTTTCTGTTACCCTCATTCTTTACGGTTTCACAAAATTCCTTCTCCTTTCCATTCTTAGTAGTTCACATCAATTTACTGACACTGTTTTATAAGATTGCTTCACTTATCCTTTTTTATTTTACAACTGCTCTCTAAGCTTGTCTTTGACATAGGCTCCAATTAGACGAAATGTAAGGATGCCTTCCCAAACCTCAATTTTATGACCTGAAAAATAAACCATAAGCAGGTTTTCTTACACTACAAAAGTTTGCTATACTAGGAGTGGTAATTGTATGACAGAATTAAATTTCACTCAGACAGATCAAGAAAGTATTTTGGTCATTATAACTCACTCATCACAAAGCAATAATTAGATTTTAGAAGTTGTTCCATACTAATTCATCCACAATAAAGCCAGAAGTTAAGCCCACTGCCTTCCCTCTGGATGTCTGGGGCCAACACTGGAAAATTCCTCCCTTTAATATATTAAAAATCAGTACCATGGGAGAATCTTTGGTGTAAGACAAAGCCCTGCTGAAAATTCATTGCCTAAAGACATGTATGTGAATCTTGTTAGGTAACAAGAGTAAGAAAATGCTACCAAAAAGTCTACCTCTCTCTTCCAGGAAAATACCATCTCTTAAATCATGGGGCATGGAGCTCCGTGCCTTATTTAAAACAAACAATTACTTGCTCACAAAACAGCTTTCCTTATAGGAAATTTGCTAAAACTGTGAACAAACAGTTTTAGCTACTAAGATAAAAAATAAAAGTAGGAAAACAGCGAGAATCACCACCATAAGGATTTCTAAATGCTCATAGGATTTCTTGTTACCTCTTCAGTGATCATGAATGACACCAGAAACACTTTTCACTGTTTTGAACCAGGCTTTGTAGTAACTGGCAAACAGGTACAAATAAAAACTCATTTTCAGAACAAACATTTTTGTCTATTTTGTTTTTCTGTGGGCAGGCACTGGGGCAGTGGGGTTGGTTACACTGTTTTACCTTCTGTTTGTGCTACTGATAGCAAAACAAGCTAATGGAACCTGTGCTACCTTGAACAATCATCACAACCTTGAAAATTACAAAAAAAAAAAAATTTAAAACCCCAACCAACTCCCAAACTACTTCCAGGAAGTTGTTTCTTTGCATTATTTCCAGAGAAGGATTTCCACAAATATCTGGGGCATTATATATGAGCTTACAAAACTATCATCAAGATTGCCTAGTATTTCCCAGCAACGTATTTTCAAGATTTTGCAATTTAGCTAAAATTAAGCACTGACTACAGCTTTGTCATGTATATTTCCACCACCTCTAGTTCTGCCTGCCTAGAACTGTGAAGATTCCACTAAAGGTGCATAGCTATTTCTTAAAATAAAGCTACAGAAAAATAGGTTTTTCAAGGTCAAAATGTATTGGCAAACCACTCTTTGGAAAGCTAAAGTTTGTTGAGCAAGGATTTGAAATTTAATAGGGGTAGTTAAACTATCTGAGTCACCCCCACAAAATATCCCTACAGATTTGGCCAGTATATAAACTCTGCAGAAATTCACAGTTCATACAAACACACGTATTTCTGCAACTATTTAACAACTAAACCACTCTCCAGTCAATTTGCCAAAGTCCTTTCTGAAGCTCCCTGAGATGGCCAGGACTATACACCAAGTCCCAGTACAACAGTGCAGGTCAGATCTTCACAGTTCTTACAGTACTATTTAAGGTACAAGCAAGGTACAAGTGCAAACAGAGCACACCAACATCTTCCAGGCCACAGTACCTAAAGCACACCATTCTGCATCAGGGTAAGATGTAAGATTTTATCTTCCACCTCAGGCTTTTATCCCTTCTCTGTGCTAGACCTTTGCTTTTACAGCATAGGGAGTAGGAGGACATATTCTGGAAAAGATGGTCTACAGACTCCTCACCTCACTGGTTGAGGAGTCAGAGGGCACATACTGTCTTAAGAAGCTAAAGACGTGATTGCAACAATCTGGGGGGACAGTGTCTTGTTTGATACCACTGACGAATTCAATCTCTACTGCAGACTTTATTTGTGGTCTGGACATGTCACTGGAGAATCACAGAGACATGACTGACTCTTGTATGCCGTTTGCCTCAACAGGCCCTGATACCACTTGCTACAATGTTAAAAAACTTCAGCTGCAACGGTAGCTGCACTTCAGAGGTACTGAAACATCAAAATCTTACGGGTCTGAATCTGGTCATTCAAAACCAGTTTCATGCCTTGGATACTACACTCAGAGCCTCAATTTCATCCCACAAATCAAAAAGAAATTTATTAGTACAGGATTGGCAAGATGATTTCTTACTTTCTATTTCAAGTGCTAGAATTCTGCAACTTAGAATGTGTTCTTTCAGTACTTTCTTATGCAATTATCTACTAATACAATGCAAGTACAGATATTTAATGCTCATGTTACTGTAGCAATGGTATCCTGCCACTGTGCAAAGCTGTTTCTGTGAATGACAAGAGGGTTTTTTCAATATGAGCCACGAGTACAACCAGTTTCCTTAAGGACTATGGTGATCACGAGGCACGTCTACAGTAACAAACAATGAAACGCATAAAACCTAATTAAAACCTGAAGTTCATCCGGTGGGATTTCTCTTGCATTATGATTCAGAACATCTCTTAACTTGAATAGCTATGAAATGACTAAGAGTATAAAAACTGCACCTAATTCTGGTCCATACACCTAAAATGGTATAGAAAAGCATTTTGCTGGCAGTTTTCCAAACATTTCATCTTCTTGTTTAGTAGACTATGGAAGTCATGAGATCCTATAAAACAGCAGAAAGGAACACTGCAGTATTCGATTAGTAGAGGAAGTAACAAAGATTAACCTGCCGCTGAAGAAAATGAAAACATTTATCCTCAACACAGAGGTAATCATTACCTGCAGTACTGACGTAAATCCCTTAAGCGAGGCAGGAGAATGCAACCAAAATGTTTGGAAAGTTCTAATTCAGCAGTTTGGAAAGTTCTAATGAGAAGTTTTTGGGGTTAGAGCTGGACTAACAAAACACTTTGCTCAAAAAGTCTGTCAGGAAAAGCAGATGAGATACACGGTGCCCTTCTATAACTTGAAACTCTGTTTTCTAACAAGAAATTTTGGACTCCTGACAGCATTTTTATGCTTTTAAACTTTTTTTTTCACATAGCTCCATTCGCTTTGGCAAAAGCTTTTAAATGACAGTTTGTTAGAGGTTAGGCCCATTACTATCATCTTTTCATGTGCTTTCCAAGATCCCTGCAACAGCCAAGGGACAGCTTAAGGGAAAAAGTAAGTATGAACCACTGCATTTTTTTTCTATTAGGAATTTTCTGGCCATTTTGCAACACCAGCTTTTCATACTAAATTCAACAAAACCAGTCTCAAGCTCTGCAAAAAATAAAACAGAAAAAACATGAAATAATTTCTGAGAAAATTAACGCTACTTACAATTTCACTTAAAAGTCACTGAACTTACCATGAGTTTTGCAAAATATTCTTTCCTACCAGTAAGCAAAATTCCTCAAATTATTAAGTTAGCATTTCACTAACTTAAGTTAGTTTTGGACGGACAGAGTTAATTTTCTTCACACTATGGGACGATATTTTGGATTTGTGCCGTAAACAGAGCTGATAACTCTGGGATGTTTTAGTTACTGCTGAGCAGCGATTACAGAGTCAAGGCCTTTTCTGCTCCTCATCCCACCCACCACTGAGAAGGCTGGGGTGCACAAGAAGTTGGGAAAGGCCACAGCCAGGACAGCTGGCCCTGCTGGCCCCAGGGACAATGCTCCATATGGCCCCATGGTCAGCAACACCAGGCTAGGGGCTGCTGCCTGGAGGCTGCCTGGGGCCTGCCTGGGCACCGCTCAGCTGCTGCTGAGCAATTGGTTTCATTTGCATCATTTCTTCTTGGGTTTTATTTCTCTCTTTGTTGTTTTTATTTTTATTCCTTTTCTATATTATTACCATCATTATCATTAATTAACTGTATTTATCCCAACCTACAAGTTTTCTCACTGTTACCTTTCTGATTTTCTACCCATAGTCTGATAGTGGGGAGTGAGTAAGCAGCCATGTGGTGCTTAGCTGCCAGCTGGGGTTAAACCACAACAGCACTTTGAAAGTCTGAACTGTAGTGAAATTTCAGAGATAAAAGTCTCCAGAAGCCTTAATTTGTTCCTCTTCTCAAAATATTCTAATTTAAATTTATCAATTAATTGTCGGTCTGTTAGTCTGGGCTTTTAAAATTCAGTTTCAAAAATCTTAGAAGAAAACACTGCTTAAATTAGTATTGCTGGACTTTTATTTTTTTATTAATCTTATTAATTTGACTCAATTCAAACTAATTGCAAATTACCTTGAAAAGTGGATTATCACTTTAAAATTAGTAACTGCCTAATTCTGACTTGTTAGGAATGTGACATTAATTGTTTCAACTCAAGCTGTATGTAATTTACACACAAAAAAATGAGATCATAATGCTACAGAAATGCTGAAAAGCTACTTGCTCCATAAACAGGTAATATGTTTTGTGTAAAATTATCCTTGCATTACCATTTTTTAAAGTGTTTTGCTATTCTTGCTCCTCGCAAGAATAAGACAACTGAAAAAGGTCACAAACCTTTACTGACCATTCAGTGGAAAGTCCACGTGAACTTCCCTGCAGAGACCAAGCAGCTCACACACGTTGCTACCGCCCAGCAAAGCGGCACCTGCAGCCTGCAGAGAACCCAAGTCTGCAGTCTATTCAACACCTGTTCTCACAGCCAAGATCATGGGAGTCAATTCTGTAAGAGGAGGATGCAGCAGTCTTCCCCACAACACAGCGCCACTGGAGTAAACTCATCTCCACCACTCAATCTTTGTGATAATGTGCTTGTTTATATAATTAACAGCAGAGTTTTAAAAATGACCTTGCTAAGTACGAGATTCTATAACTAAACTTGAAAAAACATTTCTCATCATACAAATATTAAACCTGAAAATCTGCCAGATTAATTTAAAGACTTTGGACGTTAGCAACATTTTACAGTGTCTGCTAACTTGAAAGCTGCAAGATAATTTTTTTAACAAGTATAAATATTTGTACATATGATCTGTATTTAAGATTTAAATTCTTAGCCAAATATCAAATACTGTGTATCATCTAGGTCTGGACAAAGTTCAAGAAGGGAAGTAGGAATAGATTCATCAGCTTTCAGACCAAACCAAAGTAATTCTAATTTTTAAACCAATAGGACTTAATCACTTGCATAAAAATAGTTTCAATAGTGACAATTTCCTTATTCACAATCTATATATAATTTGAAAAAGCACAAATTATTATCAGCTTCCTTTTCAGCTCTTTGATTAAGTTGGCATTTAGAAGGAAACACAGAAAGTGATATAAATCAGCTTTCTACCAATGAACAGAGAACCAGAGCTTTTTATCTCATAAAGTTAATCACACCTCTCCCCATCTGAGCTACTCGTATAAAACAAGCACTTTGGGAAAAGTTTTCCTACCAAGCACCAAATGACTCTGCTCCCTTCTCTGGAGAATATGTGGAATCCCAAATCAGAATTAAAAGCAGGATTACGTCCAGATATCATAATTTGCATATAGTGTTTTCTAAACTTAAATAATGCCAAGACCTACTGCCCAAAGCATTAGTGCAAAAATACACTGTGGGCAGGTGGTAATTACTAACCAGTTTTCTGTTCTGTGTTGCTGACCTTACTTCAAGTCAGGCTGACTGAAATCCTAATTTGGCAGTGAGGTATTATACCACAAAGCATTTTCAGTACTATTAGAAAAAGTACACTAAACTTTACACCCAATGTAAAAAACATCAAGGATGCCTTCTGCAGGTTAGGCTAATTTCAGGAGAAGTATAATCAAATTTCCTGAAAATATATTATTTATTTACAGAGAAGCTCTGTAAAAATAAATTTGTTTTTAAAAGAAAAATAACCATGGAAATTAAGACAGATAACGTAATAATCTACAACACTGGGAATATGGGAGGAAGCCATTTCCAAACACATTAATTTGACTTACTAAAGTTCATTGGATTAACACACTTCATGCATGTTAATATCCAAAATAAAAATACTGTCTCCTCCTCTAATTTCTTCCACGAAGATTTGTGGAGCACCCTACATATGGATGATGCAGGCTCAAAAAACCCAAAATAAACCATATAAAAAGAAAAATAAACTAAGTTTTCAATTTTACAGTAGTATTTTTAAAAAAGAACATCACAGACGATTTTTGGTTGTTCAAGCTCAACCTATGAAATTTTGTAGATACATCTTCATTACATGTTGGGCACTGTTAATTTAGAGCTCCATTTTAAATAACTAGCTGTATCGTATAAAGGTCAAAGGCAATCTAACCTAGCACCTCAATCTGCATAAGTGTCAGCTATTCAGGAGGAAAGAAATTTAAAATGCTATGCCCCTTTCCACAAAAGCTACTTTACAGAAGCTGTGTGACAAAATGAATTTTCCACATTTATGAAATTCACAATATACTGTCTTTTGTATCAGGCTCTCAAACAGCTGAAACACGTGTCAGCTGGCACTAGCCTGCGAAGAAGCACATACACAGCATACAGATATAGCACGGACATACAGAGTAACTCATGACATTTTGCAAAGGAAAAAAATTAATTTACTTGTCCATGTAATGATTAACAAGGAGCATTTAGCAGAAGAAATCAAACTTCCAGCTTGTTTTTGATGCAGATCCATAAGACAACTGAGGCAATCTAATAGCATAGCACCATCACAAGAGAAAATCCTCCCCGCTCCTTTCTTTGTACTTGCCCCAGAATTCCTCTGACCCAATCGGAGCCAATTCAGCCCACAAAGCCAGCATAAAATTATTCACTTCTTTTGCTGGTTTAAACCTCTACTACCTTAGTAGCCCTTTCAGTATCAGGAAGTTAACAGATCAAATCCATCTACTTATTTTCTACTTTGCACAGCCCCTACTTTCAAATGTTTTTCTGAATACCACAATCTTTTTTATTTTAATTTATATTATCACATGGAGACAAAGAAACCCTACTAGCCAAAATATACTGGTCAACTGAGACACCAGATATTCAGTAAACAGACAAAGAAAACCAGAAACTGCTGTAACATTGATTTTAATTTCTCTTTTAATCTATCAGTGGCTGATAAATGAGCCCATTCTGGCAGTCAAAATTATCTCATCAATGTGGTGATTTGAACCTGGGTTCCTGATTATAGTAGCTTAGTTTATTGCTGCTCAGAAAAACTTCAAACAATGGCAAGAGTTCTGCAGCCATATACAAATTAAAACATTAATTTTGGCTTTTGTTCATGTCACTGCAAAGTACATTTTATTAAGAAAAGCCGGGAGCAAACTATTTTTGTCATCTATGTTTCTGTCATTAGATGCCAGTACTACAGCAACAGAAAAAGTAAAAAGATGACAAGTACTGTTTTCCACCATCCATTTCATATTTCTTAACACAATATTCTCATTTTACCATAAGCAATTTTGCTGTGCTTTTCACTTATGCAGAATGACCTCCTCTCCAAACAATAAACTGCCTGAGAATGGATTTAACCTGTTATGGTGTGTAAAACGCTCATACTAACACCGGTATAGAAGCACATGATGAGACCCAATCCTAGAATGAATATGAGAAGAAACGCATCCTTCTATTTTAAATTTTTCTCATTCACAAGATGTCACTTCAGAGTTTTACTTGCTATGTAATATCAAAGGCAAAAGAAAAAAGTCTCACTTGTGAAATATGGTTGATTGACGATTCCATGCGTCGAAGTTGGGATGCCTGGATATCCAGCATTTGGAGAACATTGTTGGCCAAAGTGTTGATCAGATAGGCTACGCTTGCTAATGACTGGGTTGTGTAGGCTTTGGTTTCTTCCAGGGCTCGCTGCTTATCTGCTGACTAAACACAGAAAGAAAAAGTTTATTTAGTATAAAGTCTTTCACGCAAAGATTCTTGGAAGTAACTCTTTTTCCATGTCTTTATAGACAAAGAATTATACAAGTCAATCTAATAGTAAATAAAAGTTACTATTTTTCCTTCTTTCCATTCATTCCACAAAAGATACTACCTTCATATTTTAAGTTTCTATACTTTCTAAACAGAATTAAGCTCCTTTTTTTCTTGAAAAAAGTCCAACTTCTTACTCAGTATTTTAGCAATTAACTTGGAAAGCACTCTGAGACACTTATTATTTATTTCTCCTAGACTTAATATGATTTAGAACTGTTTCGTTTTTCGAAACCTGGTCCTTCATTTGTAATTCCTAACAGCCTGCAAAGAGCTGCCAAATACCATACTCCTCATCTCTCCCAATCATTTAGACCTCATTCTTGTCACAAATGGTCATTCACAGTGAATGAACTATAATTACTCCCTTAAGATAATAGCTGAATAAAATGTCTTCTTATACATGTTTTGTGCTTTTTCACACTGTCAATCCTTTCTTCTATGAAAAATTAATATGATCCATTTTTCTAGTAGCAGAGCACCTAAAAGTATTTAGGCTATCAACATTACAAGTTTAAAAACACACATACATTTCAAACAGCCTTAAATAATAAGCGAAGACTCTAATTGTTAGGGTTCTGTGTTTCTCCTTGAATAATAGTTCATATCACTAAGGTCTAATTCAGTACAAAAAATACATATTAAAGCACTGGTAAACATACAACTAAGATGCTAAGAAACTTTCCAGTTTCCAAGGCTTCAGTATACATTGAACTTCACTTTTAGGTGTTCTTTAGCCATCTCACAGGCTGATGGTGCTGTTTCTAAAGCAACGGTTGATAAATGTTCTCTACTCCCACCTCACTATAATACTGTATTTCATTATTTCCTTTGCTTTTTATATTATTCACATAGACTGGATATCAAGATTCAATAAATGTGTTGTTATTAAAGGGGGAATATAAAGTCTTTCCATATCTTTCAGCACAAGCCAAATCTACCCTCCATTTTATTATAAGTACTTTGAGAAGCACAGAAAGTAAGCGTATCTGTATTACAGGAAAGCAATTCTTACAGCTCAAGATGTTTCCCAAGACCTTGTAGCAAGATTCTTAAAAGAAGATTGCCAGCTTTCAAGGCGAAAAAAAAAATCCCACACATGTAAAGACAGGCAGAGGACTTCAACCAAATGCTCATATGAAAGATATTCAATACTTTTTCTTTCCTGGCAACCTTGTGTGTCCATAAAGAACACTGGTAGCTTAGCTGGCCACTTAGCAGGCTACACTGGTACCAGCTCCCCATCTGCTGGGAAGGAGGACAGCAGCAGTTGCTGTTCATCCAAGAGCTGCCTCAATGGGGCAGGAAGGGGCAATGCTGCAGGAGGTGAGTATTCTCACCGTGTTTCTCTCCCGTGTAGAAGACAAAACAGAAGAAGGAACTGAAAATTATAGGCGATAGCTTCTCGGGACACAGTACGATGCTATTCTCCAACAGAGCACACTTATAAAAGCTGGCTTATATTCAGCTATAAAGAAGTTAGAAAAATGCTGTCCCCAGGTCTCATTTTAGAAGTCATGACTTTTAACCAGCTGAATAGTATGTCTCGTACATAAAAGAGCTCGAAGCTCAGCTTAAGGATTCCCAAATGAAGGGATACTGAGCTCTTTACTTCTGTTCTCACATTGCTGGTGTGTAAATACTCTTTCTTCCCCTCTCCCTACTAAAATCCCCAGCTCAGGTTGCACACTCCCCTGCAGCAGACACACTCCACAGCCATTCAAACCATTTCTCAATGGCAATAATAAAAATGATCAGAAGCTCGCCTGTTTTGCTCTGCAGCTGCTGCCACTCTATTTATAGAAGCAGAAAATGCTGATTTCCATTAGTACACTGTACATCCAGAGGAGCTGAGTATAATCCAGCAAACACAGTATTTTTTCATTAATAGACAAAGTGTTTGAGAACAAAAGAAAAACTACCTGTAATTTTAAATATTATGAGTCTCTGCTATGGTTTTTCTGCTTCAAGAAGCACAAATATGAATCCATGTTCAGAAATAGTCCTTCCAGGGATGTAGCCTAACCGCTAAATTCAAGTCAGCCCCAGTTCAAACCAACAAGGAACTGGCTTCTCAATGTTCAAACACATTAAAGACGTCATAAAGTGATTCTATAAACTCCTTTGGAACTGTTATTAGAACAAAAACCCATTTGATTGAGGTGTCTAATTTGTGTATTTAGCTGATAGCAACTGTGATTTGCTCTACATGCCTTTTTACAGAGCTTTTTACAGAGAAATTCTCTGAGGCAAACACCACACGTTTGGCACAGCAGAACTGAAGTTTGAACTTTCATCCTCCATACTGAAAGATGAAGAATCTGTTCAAACGAAAATGACTACTTCAACCTACTACTGTCAAGCCAACTCAAAAGAACAAAAATTAATCAGTGACAGCATTTTAAAATAATCACGTTTACATGGAAAACTTTCAAGAGATGAAAACTTGAATAACTCGCAGCAACTAGGAACAACTCCAGAATACTTACAGAAAAATTTTAAGTTCCCTTGTGGAAATAAAACAATAAATGTCAGTTAAAATATAACTTGAAATGATAAGTTGTGTTAGGCATGAAATCCATCCTTTAATTTGATAAGTAGATTTCCAGAGATGGTATCTTATCACATGCTCCTATGTAACAAGATCCTCATTTATACTCCACACGGACACCAAATTACAGTGCTCACAAATGCTGCCATGCTCACTGATACTGAGTACGTAACTATGTAAATAAAGGGATTTCTGCTAATAAGATAATGGTTTCAAGTTATCAGTAAACAAAATTCAAACATAATCCTCAGCAGTCTAAGATCTAATACTCTTCCTAACACCAAAATACCAGCCAGTATGCTTCGCATCAGACTGTAGGGCAAAGTTATTTCAATATCCATAGCTACCAAAATTCTCTAGTGAAAGAAAAAATGTGAACTGATAAGACTGTCTACAGTAATTTCAGTAACCTATGGAATACTGTTTCCGTGTAGAATATTGAAAACAAGAGAAACGTGTTCTGCTATGGTCATTATAACAAAAAGACTTGTTCCTGTGAATACTTAAGCATATTAACCAGGGTCCTTGAAGTCCTTCAGTTCTCAGAAAGGTTGTGTTCAGCATGACCGAGTACTGGTAGCAAGCGTTTTCAGTGCCCTGACCTAAATTAAATGCCATGAAACAGAACACTGAGTATCTCCATTTTAGTTTTTAAGTATCTTTAGCACTCACACACAAAATTATGCATGTCTATGAAAAAATACAGGCTCATAACATCTATCCACACGCAACTCTTAAGAAAGCAATGCTTTCAACTATTAGATCCGTTTGATCTGTATTTTTTAATGGGTAATTAATTTAAGAAATCAAAGCTACTGTTTGACAAACAAGTCTTCTGCAACACTGCCAACATAGGGATCCTCTCATTCCTAAACCTAACATACCCACTGCATTGTAATAGCACTGTCTATGTAGGGCCGCATGGTAGATTGAGTACCTGACCTAGTTTATAAGTAACTTCAGGTACAAATGGTTGTTTTAAACTCCAGTCACTTCCATTATCATCCCTGTCATGCAAAACTGCGAACACTACCCCTTGTAAAACTACGTAGATGCCACAAAGAGAAAGCAGATCAACTCAGTGAATTATGGTCTGAACAACTGTCATGATATTATAGAGATTGAGGATCTACTTTAATCAGCAGTACCTGTCACAGTAGATGTGCCCAACACCAAGTGCACATTCCATCTGCTGTAGTGAATTAGACCAGGAGGCAAGTCCCAAACAAAAATTATCTGATCCATAAACCAAATTACAAATTGCCTCATCCAAACCACTGCATAGCCAGAGAAACACAAGGAAGGATATAATCTAGAATAAAGAGGGAAGAACTATCCAAAGTTGTTTAGTTGGCTAGAAAAGGAACAAGTGCTGGAACACCACTGCAGTTTTGCCAGCCCTCCACTACCTATAGTTTTTCTTCACCCGAACTGTGCAATGTCCCATGTTTCCCTTAACATTTTTCCATTAACATTGTTAAGAATGCCGCTGTGTCTCTACCTCTTAAACATGTGGCTTTGACTTCTCACACAATGTTAAAATATCTGAGTATCACAGCTGGATCATCTTCACAGCCTTAAACAGAAACGTTGAGATGACGTCTTCTCTGCCCATGTTACGGAATTTCCAAGCAACAGCTTAGCGTTTATTCTGTCTATCATTTTTCTCCACACAATGCACACATCAGGTAGCCCATGTGAGTCACAAGGCAGCATCCTCATCTCCCACTCTCAACAGTAGGAGCACCATTTTCACTCACCACAGAGAACTCATCTGATGCTCCTGCCAGCCACATATGGAGTGGGGATGGTGTCAGCTACTACTGGGAGATGCTCCCACGCTGCAGCAGGAAGTGGTTCTCCATGCATCTGAACACAGCAGTAGCCATTGCTCTGCCCAGCTCTCCCCTGGAGAGTGCTTTCCATTTGTGGGAAGCACCCAGTACTGAAATAGTTATTTTGTCTCCACCAGAGAACAAAACAAGCTATCAACTATATGGAAATATTTCACAGGATGAAGCCAGTCTGAGAGCTACAGCATAGACTACACTGACAATACAAACTGGAGCTTTTAGATAACAGGAGATCAAAGTCATTCAAGTCAGCTACAAATGCACAGACTTCACAGTCAGTCAGGAAAGGCATGTATTACATACATAAGGCAATAGTGTGTGCTTGCTTTCAGACACTGGAGAATTATTAACAGTTTCCACTTCCACATGCCAGTCCAACAACGGACACTAAATCTAACAGCTCAGGAACGATCATAAATGTTCACCTGAAAATATTTCTCATTTGTTATTAGATTATATAAACCAAGTTGCTAGCATTAGAAATGATGTGGAATTCAACCTGCAGTAAGTGTAAAGATGACTCTTTCATGTCAGGATGCAGAGCCCAGGCATCACTTTTTCTTCCCACTCTGGAAGTTCCATTTACACTGCGCAATTACATTATCAGATTTGAATAAGAAATAGCCTGGACTGCTGACTATATAAAATAAGCTTTCACTTTAGGAATTAAATGTCTCAATGTTTATTCTCCTGCCTAGGGAAACACAAGCTTTTATATTTATACAAGCAATAAAAAAAACAGATTATAGAGGAGAAAAAAGATATTGAATGGAGAGCATGGGGCAGATGAGAAAATAAAACACGCAGTAAGGTATCCAAAATGACAAAATTATTTGGCTATATGATTGGCAAAAGGAATTCTTACATGCATATAGAGCATAAAATGCAGGGCTAGAAAGAAACCAAGAATTTAAAGCCTTCTTCCACCCAAAGAGTGATCAGCCAAATCGTAATGATAAGGGCTGTTATGCCACTGCTAGGAACTTGAATAATTTTGTACAGAAAGCAGCTACTAATGGATGAGAAATTCTACAAAGAAACAAATGATGCAAAGCAATGTGACAGTAACATTTACAAAACATCAACCCAATTAATTAAAAACCAGATAAAAGAAGAAATGCTACCACGTGCTCAAAATACTACCAATGATACCAAATTAGAATGAAAGACTTCAAAGACAGCAACATGTCAAAAAAGAAAAATACGTTTCTTATGAATTAGAAAGAGCTAATAAAGACAGGTCTGAAAGTGGTGCATGAAAGGAAGCATTAAAACCTACTGGCAGTTTAGTTGGTTATTGTAGCTCGGTTTCTTTCCAGCTACAGCTCTACAAGAAAAAAAAAAATGTTATTTATCCACTAGTCATCATCAACTTGGAAGTTCAAAGCTTTGTAGTTGGGCTTACAAGTCTTATACAAGAAATTCAATTGGATGAGCCAAAACGTCCGGACCTACGAGTTGAGAAAGAAACTTTCTTATCACAGAACATTGACTCAAGTTGTTGCCTTTAATATCAGTATGACAACAATAAAAAATTCTTCCAGGATTAATACTTAATGCTGAAATGAAACGGGGTGAAAAAAACAGAGCTTTTCACTCCTGAGGCTACTGTCATTCACATCTTTTAGTAAAGAGAGTTCTGAATGGAAAAAAAAAATCAATTCATACTCAAATGAACTCTTTAATATGCAGTGATTTATGCAGTAGTATTTAGGCATCAAAGTGGAAGCTGAGGTTGAAGAGTTTTGCACTGGACTAACTACACAAAAAGGTATATCCAGAATATGCTAATCAATTTCCCAACACATAGAGCATCTCTTGCTATTGTTGAAAACAGTACTGTTTAGTGCAACAAACTCATATTTAACATATGTGATGAAAAATAGTAGAATTTTTAAAATGAGACAGAAGATTAGTTTCATTTAATCAATATAAGAGTTGTTTCTTTTGATTACTGTTAACATAAACCCAAGCTGGCATTTGTCTTACGACCAGCTAGCAAAACCCCTCAGGTTTCTGCTGAGGTTGCATCAGCTTCAAGAAGCCTCAAGAACAAAAGCCGCATGCAAGTTCAACAAGCTTGCATTATTCAGTACAAAATGTGCCCAACTGTGATACCAACAAAGCACACTTCAGTTTTCCTGTGAAAAATAGATTGAGCTCTTATATCATCCTTTTCATTTTAATTGTTGCTGAATTCCTTGAAGTTACTGAAAGCCTCATACATAATTAAGTATTTTACACACTTTTATTCAACTGCACAGATGGCATTTGCTCAGCCCATCCAAGTGCTTTCTGAGGTCCTTCCGTGAACTACAAAAAATGATTGAGAAGAAAACTGAGCATCATTAATCCAATAATTAAGTCGAAATCATGCCAAGAAGTTACATAACTATCAGTGAAAAACACAGAAGTTTTCTGTTTTAACAAACTGGCTCATTAAATGCTTGCTAAAGAACATCCCTCACTCCTCTTTCACTACCGGAACTGCTCATTCCCAGAACGAAAAACATGTACCCACTAATTCCTAAGGAACTGGTCTATAACACACAGCAGAAACAGGCACAAAAAAGCAAAAGTAATAACTGACATGTCAGAACAGCAGGACACGAGCTCTCCCAGAGTTTCAGAAAAAAAGTAAGGGCCATAGAGTTCTAAGGCACTTATTCTGTGGCACCAGTAAACTCCAAACTTCCCTTTTGGATACAGAACACAGGGAAACTCTGTCTACCTGTTCTTTAATATAACCAAAATGGCACAGTACCTGGAGTTGGAAGCAGAATTTTTTTGTCTCTCAATTGTAATAGCATCATCTCTACACTATTCATCTCCATGTGCAAACATCTTTCTCTATGTCATTGCTTATTCATGATTATATAATGAATATATGTAATTATGTCTGTTATTAGTTTAGGAAGACAAAAGGTTGGCTTGATTACCGTACTCAAATGTATACACCCTTCTTTTAAAATCAAGGAGAGTTCACAGTCATTGCCCATTTACATGTACTCTACACCCTACACATTGAATTAACCAAATGTTAAGCAACATAAGCAAACTACATTTTGGATACAAACGGAAAACACTTCTTCACACATACTCTGCCACAAACCCACTCATAAGTTCTCTGACAGTTTTCTATTATTCCGCATTCAAAAGAAAACATGAGCAGCAACATACACTGAGACCATGAACAGGGGAAGCAACAAGATAAATGAGACTAGTAATTTGGCCTATAAATTAATAGCAATGGTAGCTCTAGAGCTTGGAGATAGAATATTTTTATTTCACAATAATTTTAGCATGACCTTATGTCAAGGTTTGAGCCCGGCCAAATGCCAGGTACCCCAAATTAACACACCCACACCCAGGGCTTATGGGTTGAGATAAGGAAACCTGGGAGAAGACGCACTTAGAATAGGCAAAACAGGACTAACTTAGGTTGCAAAGTGATCTAGTTTATTACTAACAGAGTCAGAGGAGTAAATGAGAGGAAAAATAAACCCTTCAAGGCCACCGTTTCTTCGCTCACCCCCCTCCCTCTTTCCCAGCAGCTGCACAAGGGGACGAGGTATGGGGGGAGGGTTAGGTCAGTTCATCACCCAGATCTTCTTCCCCTGCCCCGGGGAGAGGTTCTTTTCCTCTGCGTAGCCATGGGTCTCACCGTCGGCAGCCCGCCCGACACTGCTACAGTGACGCTGGTCCCCACACAGGCAAGCAGTCTCCCCAAAACTGCTACGGCGTGGGGTCCATCTTCCACGGGGTACAGACCTCTGAGCCGGGCCGTTTCCATCTCGGGAGCAAGGCTTCTTCTCTTTACCGGACTTCTGCTGGGCTTCTCTCTCTCTCTCTCTCTCTCTCTCTGGCACCCACCCACTCCATGTGGGACACTCAGTTCAGTCTCAGGGTGCAAGTCAAGGCCTGTTTCTCCACTAGGACTCCCTCTGGACCACGGCCACTTTCAGGGTATCCACTCGCTTTGGGGCAAGTGGATCTCAGCATTTCCCGTGGGCCCCCATGGGCTGCAGGGGCACCCCCTGCTTCACCATGGGCCTCACCACGGCCTGCAGAGGCTGCAGAGCTCCGGCGCCTGGAGCTCCCCCTCCCCCTCCTTCTCCACTGACCTTGGTGTCTCCATGTTGTTTTCCCTCACATACTCTCACCTACTCCTCCTCCTCTGGCTAAGGAAAAGTGCGTGCACCCATTGTTTTGATTTCGTCTTAAATATGTTTTTCACAGAGGCGTAACCAGCATCTCTAATTGGCCCAGGCTTGGCCAGCAGCATGTCCATCACCTCAGAGCTGGGCATGGTGAAGGCTTCGAGAAGCTTCACAGAGGAGCCATCTTTGTGGCCCCCCCCACTAGAAAAACCTGGGCCAAGCTAAACCACTACACCTTATCTGAACAGTTAACTATAATTAAAGCAATCTGCTTGAAAACTCTTTGTCACATCTGTGAAGAAAGGAGCACAGCATGTTAAGTCTCCTAGTGACACAACTCCTTTTTTATTAATGAACTGCTCTCAGAAATGACAAGACACAGCATAAGAATCAGCACTAAATGAAACCTGAGTTGTGAGTGGACCATGCAGGCACAGACAGAGGTCAGTCAGGCACCTAAACCATCCCACCTTATCAATACCTGTCAAGATGAAAGGTAAGTACTTCCTCCACAATTGTCTCCAAAGGCTCTACTCAACATCTACATGAAAGCAATTAACTTGCTGTTCACACAAAGTGCATTTAAAATTTAAACACCTTTAAACGTGAACTTAGTGAAGGAAACTCTTCTCATTACAACTGATAATGGGCTTAGGACTATTCTCACAGCACTTTGAATTCTGTATATCCTACCTCTAGTAAAACGTATCTTTTGATCAGAGATCACACAGTAATTAACAAAGCTGTATAAGGAACACTGGTATTTAGGCCAAACACAATCATTACAGAAGATACGGGGCTCAGAATTAGGAATTCATCAAAACTAACACTAGATTTTACAATTCAAACAACATTTAAAGAGCAAGTAATAAATGTAATATTTTTAAAAGTAATTTCCAAATACAAGGTTAATTGCATTCATCTTATTACACTAATATTGATATCATATAAATAAAATTATCCCCATTTTAATAAATTATTTATAAATATAATTTATCTTTATTTATCTGCATACTAATAGCAACCATGCTAGCTAGAGAATATACTCCTAGTATTCATAATTTAGTAAAGCCTTTGACATCAATTTATTCTGTTTTCCAGATTATTAAAAAACTGTAATGATTCACTAAATGTCACTAGAACTTCTTGATTACAAGTGTGACTGCCTAATTTTTATCCGAAACTCAGTATCAATAACCTGTTGCAGTCTCTACAAGGTCATTTGCATTAAATTGTAGTCTTTTGTTTTCACTGCCATAAATTTATTTGATGTTTTCAGTTCTGTACTGAGCCTCAAAATGTAGGTTTGATTAACAGCAAGGAAAGCAACCTTTCAAAGAAATACACACAGAACCTAACCTCCTAAAAGGAAAAGCCACTTTTTAAAATACTTACTGCATTCAAGGCCGCCAGTGAGGGTAAAACCAGCTCACTGGTTTGAAATCTATGACAATATCAGTCTACTGTACCCAAGAGAAAAACAAAGCAAATGGGAGCTGTGGACAAGCACAGCTTCCCTGACATCTAATCACCTGCACCATTATTTTCCTGCTGCCTGAATCACTGCAACAAATCTGTCATCTGTTTCCCTTAACCATCACCAGACTCAAACTTCATATTTATTTCCATACATTCACAAGTACAGCAGACCAGACTTCACACACAAATGTCTTGCTCTCACCAGACCTTGCAAATTCCTGTTCCTTGAGAGAAGAGCCAAAGCCCTGTTTATGCAAAAATAATAGGGCATGATGCATTCACACGAACCTACTAGACAAGGTTATAAAAAACTTCTTCAACACATCAGTAACAGTTCAAAATGATGCATCACAAATTGTACCACAAGAACAGCATGCTAGCATCCAAATGCATTTACATCTAAAATATAGTTAATATGTATTTATATTAATAATTATTCATCACTGCTGCACAGCATCAGACTTCGCTCCTGCTCAAGAGAAAGCAGCAGTGAGGGAAACCTACTCCCCTTGCACCTTTAAGACTCCCTGCTCATTCTGTGAAACCAGTGCAGGTTTCACTTGACTCTGGTAGCTCTTCTGCAAAAACACAGCTGAGAGAAGTAGGCTGTTTTCCAGCTCCTACAACAACATAATTATTATTGGAGTTCAAGATACAAGGTCAATTTTGGCTTTAAAACCAGCACAAAATCAACATATCTGTGGCCATAAGAGGCTAGGCCAATGCAAATGCACTGAATGAAGAACCTCAAAATCAGCAAAGATCCACAGGCTTAACGCTAGTATCTCACATATCTGCTGTTCTACAACTCTTCATTCAGCAAGGATGCTTTAGCATGCAGAGATTCCACTGAGTTTACAAGTCAAAATCATTGATGAACTCATATTTAATTTTACAGCTACTTGATAAAAATAAAGCAAATCGTAGCATTTGCAAAAATTACTTCATATGCAAAGTGGTTTTCAGAAGCAAAAATTACAATCATACAGTAATTATACTCTGCTGTACAAAAAATGCTATTTGCACAAATTCTTCTCCTCCTTATCGATATCAGATGAACAGTTTTATCTCTCTCTTAACATCTGACACAATCTACCATTTCTAGGAAAGGATGTCTACTTCAGCTTTACGAAATATTATCTAGTCACAAGGGGTTTATGTAACAACTGAGTTATTTCCCGATTTTGCCAGTTTCTTCCTTCCACTATAAATTCTCAATTCAATTCATTACATAGCAGTGACTGAGGTCAACTAATGGCTTTGATTTAGAATCACAGGCAGAGTGATCTGTGGCAGCAGAAGCAGATTCTGCTTCCAAGTGTCCACTGCCAGACATCACAAGCTCATAGCAAGGAAAGCTAAGTAGGACACACAGCCATATCCTCCACCATCACAGTTTCTAACCTAATGTCGCCCTGTAAGCAGTCAGATGCAGGACGTGTGTAATTGCAGTATATCCGGGGAAGATAAACACCCTATTGGGCCAATAGCTCCCAAAAGAGAGGCTGGCAGGTGTGTTGATAACACCCACATCGGTTACCACAGCAACACGGAGCTCTGCGGCACCATCCCACTTCCTCAGGCACTCGAAAAGAGTGAGGTAGTTCAAGGAACACAAGTTGCTGGAAAGCCTTTCCTGCCTGTCCACGACACATACAGTCCTATTATCCTCAGAATTCTTCCCAAATCATCAACCTAGCTCAAGTGTTTCCATTACTATTCACTTTCTCTACTTCCACACATGAGCAAGCCCCAAATTTTATCAACTAGAAGTTACACTTCAACTGTCTTTGGAAACTATGTGTAAAAAAAGCTTGAAGAGAAGAGGTATAGGTATCAGGTAATATGAGTATGCATTTCAAAGACAGTAGACAGAGGGCTTAAACTAACTGACGGCAGGAATTTGCATAATCACTCTTCCTTTTCTAGGAAATAAAGACACTTGGATTACAGGTCCCTTCACACTGACCAGTTAACCCTAAATTTGAAATTATTCTTACTTGGCACTTTTTAAAGCTGCTGCCAATTCAGACACGCTGAAAGACACAAACTGTCTTCAGATCCATGCCTACAATCTGACAGAACAGAAAAAAACAAACAAAAAAAATTATTTTATATTAAAAAGTAGAGATCAAAATAAGAAACCTTCATGCAACAGCTGCAATATACAATATTCCTCTAGGAGGCAAAAGAACCATTGGCAGCATACCCCAAAACCTAGAGCTTTATGCTCAAATTAGCAGAGCCTGGGAGAGCTGCAGTGGTAGGTGGTCACTGTACAGCGCAGAACTAAAGAATCAGAAGGGGGTTTTCCTCATTCCTCTCTGAAAGGTTGCCCAGTTTGTCCCTCCTTCCTTCTTGCATTAAAATAAACAGGACAGCTGCCCTTGCCTATTGCAGAACCACTTAAAGGCCAAAGTCTCTGACCCCTGCAATGCTACACACGCGCCAGTCCCATCACCTCAAATGCACGTCTGCACCCCATTACATGGCCAGACAACGTCATGTTCTTGCCTGACTCTGAAAAATCACAACAGTCCATAACCCACAGGACTTCTTCCTTGCTGTCTTTGTAAAAGCTTGCCAGAAAGTGGACAGCAGCAAGCAACAAGAGGTTGATTTATTCTTGATATCCATGTTCGTCTTGCTGAAAGCTAACCTCTGTTGTACAGCCCACCTGCTGAAGGTGGTGGTAACACTCTATGATACCCAGTCATAACTGAACCCAGGATGGTTATTAAGTAAACAAACTATCATGATAACCACAAAAGGTGAAAGAAGGTTAGTGAAAGTTCACTCTGAAATCTGAAGATCAAAACCAGTGCCTTCTTATTAAGTATATTTGTTCCCTATGTGTCCTGAGAGAAGCATCTGCTCATTTTTCTGGTAAAGAATGTTTTTACAACCTTTTGCTCCTGTTACCATAGCACTGGACAAAACACAATATTGGCAGAGTGAGAATGGGATTCTGGTCTCTTATGCAGAGACTGTTAGCCAACCCCAGATCTCTGTTCTGCACTTACTAAAGAACATTTTAGAAGTATAAAAGTCATCTCCTTAAGTGAGGAGTCCCAATCTAATTCCCAAAGGTAAACAGCTAGAAATAAAGGTTTTACAGAAACCTTCATGTTCATGTTTGTAATAGAGTTGTCGACAAATAAAAAAAAAAAAAGTAAAGTTGCAGGTTTTTCATTTCAACTAGACTCAAACTTTGCTATGGTGCTACAATTTAAGAATCTCAGAAAATAACTAGAAAAAAAAAAAACCTTTTCTGCAGGCAGTGTAACTAGCAATTATTCTTTTTCCCAGTTTAACAAGCGGTTTTGATCCATTTACTTCAAAATTATAAGTAAACCTTCTGTCAATTGCTACGTAGCTCAAGAACAGCAAGCCAAGTTGCTATATTCAACCTGCAGCATATAACTTAACAGCACAGCATCAAGTGTTCTGTAATTACTTCCAGCGAAATCTCTATTTTACACACACATTTTCTAAGCATGACCTACATTCACACTAAGTGCAGTACTTCTTACCCAAAGAGAGACTGTTTCACGCAAGTGGTAACTTAGTTTTTAAAAACAATATGCATAAAAGGATATGTATTTGATTTTTCATATTAACTACACTGCAACTGTAACACAGTAGTCTCCACACAATTTCAATACGACTTCCTGCAAATTACCAAGTTACTTTTTTAAGAATTAACAAGTATCACACTGAGGTATAAAATCCAATATGCTTGATAATCAAATCCAACTTTGGCAAAGTTTTTCTCCACATACAATAATTCTTACACTCCCCGGGTTGGAAACAATGTGATCTTGTAGCAGGTCACTGAGCCATTGCAGAATTTCTCTCCAACGATATGGGGAGTTTTCTGTCAGACAAAGAAAAGCCAGGACTTGAAACACATGAACTACCAGGAAGAAGGGTCTTCTTGCTTAACTACAAAGGCCCATCATTCACAACATCAATCAGGATGAGTTTGAAAAGACCACATTTTTCTGAAAATTCCTTCCAAACAGTATCAGAATTTCATACACTCAATATTTAAGACTGCTGTCTTAAAGCACTGGCATTACCTGATGGCCAAAATAACGGAACTGGATCCCCTGAAAGAAGCTCTGTAAATTCTGTAAGGTTGTCTTTACTCTCTCACACAAAGAAAGCAGATTATGCACCAACTACATTCTTTGAATCAAAAGCATAGGAGGTTAATAAATGAACACAACAAACCCCATGAGAATGGCTGCAGTACTAAACACGAGTTTCTATTTCTAAAAAGTTTGAGTTCCTTTGTTCTAACATCTAAATTTCAGCTGAAGACAACATCTAACTATAACTCTGGTTTAAAACACACAAAATTACATGCGAGGAAACTTTGAAAAACAGAACTTCAGGAACATTCCAGTCAACATCCAGGAGAAAATCTCCATGCAGGACCTTGCAGAGGCAGAAGCTAAGGACATAGTCCTATCAGAACACCTTCAAAGAATCAACCAAGTTATCTGGGATCCAACAGAAGACAGAGATCTGTGAACCTGGAAGCAATTCTAAAATGAAAAATAAGCAGCAGGTAAAATGGCTCAAGAAGTTCTACAAAGTCTGTTCTAAAATAGGTGGTTACCATAAAAGCTGCAGAAAAGGACAGATGAATGAATCAAAGACTCTCAAAGTAGTATGGAGCATCTGTAACACTCCAAGATTAACAGCTGCCCACCTCTGCACACATCTTAATGATGTTCCAGACCTTGGCTTCCACTAAAGCGCTTTTTTAACCACAAAAGCATCTGCAGACACTATCTGATTTCACCAAACAGGTGAAACACTATTTTTTCTTTTCTCTGTTTGTCTATTGTGAGCCAGATTTTCACCAGGCTGTTTTAGACTTGTTCAGATTTGATTTCAGCACTTACTGGTGCTGTTCTGCCCAACACCTTTATACATACCCCTCAGACAATCCTGTATCAAACAGGATGAATTTTTTTAAGAGCAATTAAACACCTTTTTTTTTTCCATATTTAAAGAATTTTTAGTATTTCCTATACTTACAGAATGGTAAGCATTCATATTGGACAGAGAAGACACCATCTGTCACAGACATCTCAGCAGAAGCTAAAAATGTACTGCTATTTTTCCCCTACATCAGCCACATCCAGACTAGCCTGTAAAACTTAAGACCAGAATTTTCACGAAGTAAATTAATCCTTTCTTTTCCTCACTTAACAAAATTGCCAATAATGAACTTTTTCAGATGCAAGTCTTAAAAGTAGCTTTTTACAATTTTCAAAGAAAAGTCATATACAGACTACGGTCATCTCAAATAGGAGAAACACTTCCTTCCTGCTCTACAATCTAAATTCGATGAGGAATATTTCAGGAAAGAGAAACTTTAATTTCGCAATTAAGAATGATCATGCCGTTCCCCACATGGGCCAAATTTCATCATGTCCAACTAGAGCAGCAGTACCAGGTAGCTTTCCACATTCTGGAAACCCTCACAACGGCCAGAGCTCTCAGCCATTGAACACATCCCCAAGGATGCACGTGTTTCATGCAGTGTTGCAGGCAGACTATTCCACCTGCACGGCCAGCGTGCCCCTGGGCTTGCACACCTACAGCACTGCACTGCAATGTAGCAGCTGCTCACATCACTCTGCTCAGGTAACACAGCACTGCTACATCAAACCTACAGAAATGAAAATTGAAAGTGACACTGCAAACGTGAAAGAACACAAGACTCCTCTAACAACAGTCTTACGCACCAATACTGGATATGAAGAACTCTTATGACTGCGTTTACTTTCACCACAATTACGACATAGAGTGAGTCTCAAACATCACTTAATCACCAAATTTTAATGTTATTGTTGTGACAATTGTGAGGAATTTGTTGCCACAAAAATAGAAACATCACAAAGTGAAACAACAATAACAGCATTTCAACTGCTGAATGCTTTTTCTATGTCATAAAAGGTTCTCTTGCATTTTTCTTTTTAATATGAATTCATTGTCAAGCTGTCTTAACATATTGTTACAACTATATATTCAGCAAGCTCTATCACCATCTGAAAAAAGGGTTTTCTCTATACTTTCATGAATTAAAAGTGCTGTATGAAATACCTTTTCATTTGAAAAGACACACTTAAGTAATATCACCTCTCTACCCATCTAGCTATGGCAGTAAATAAAATTATCCTGGAAAGGTGAGTTTCACAACATGAATCATAGGTTTTAAGACAAAGAGGCACAGAGAAAGCAGGAATTTTCAGGCTGCTTTTCAGACAAGCAATTCTCTCCTTCTTTATGCAGAATGATCCACCAACTGCACAACCTCTAATCCTCCACCTTCCCAGACACAGGCAATTGGCTTTTTTTTGTATCACCCATCATCTTCCAGTCATATTATTGAACAGTCTGTCCCTAAAACTCAGGAAACACCACTCATCTTCCCCCTACATTTGGCGAAAGAAACACATGCAAACAATTCTTGAAGGACTATGTTCAGAGCCTTAAGGGTATATAGAATCCAGACCAAAATAAACTCCTTTCACTGCTTGTACACAAAAGATGTACTTACCCTGATTTGTAAAGTATGAGATCTAGTGATGACATCACATAAGAGCTGTGCTACTTAAAACCAATGGAACTAGGTATAAGAAGTCGCCTGCTCAAGCTGTTATTTGGTCTGTGCAGAGGCACTTATCTGTTTAGCACACACAAAAAAAACGCAGTTTGAGAAATGAATACAATATTTTCAAACAAACAAACAAAAAAGGCAAACAACCTGATTAATCCTTGCATTTCAATCTCCACAGCTTAACATTTCCATCTCCAATATAAGATAAATAGCAAAAACCATTTTCAAAATTTTGGCCTTTCGGAGCTGCCCTGGGAGTTTAATTGAGTACAGCATTCACCATGTGGTAATGACAAGAGGCCTGAAAACTACGGTCAAATCAGGTCACCACAAGAAGACTATCATTTCACTCCTCCGAAAAAACAAGAATAGCATTTTGGGCTCCTTCATGAGAAGGAGAATTGAAGTCATATTCATATAGTAAAAGCAGCAGACCTCCAAATCAAACTTCAGATCTAAAACTGGTACTTTATCTCTAAAACAGCTTTCTTCCTCAAATGATAAAACACATCACACTGCTTAAGGAAAAACGCAGCTCCACAGAAACTCCTGTTGCTGCCAATATCATTACGCTGCCTCAAGAGTGGCACAGAAAATGGAAGAAAATGTTGCTTGGATTAGGGGTTTTTTTAATAATTAATTTGAAACAGAACAGAAGTCATTTTCTTAAGTATGTTTTTAATTTTAAAGATACTGAGTCACATAGGAAGGTTAATTTGAGATTATACATTTAATATTACAAAGTTGAGTGTGCTGTTTAGAAAAGAAGATAAATGCAAAAAATTCAATACTCTAAACCTTCACTACTGGCGAATAAATCTCTCATTCTTCTCTGTGTCCTTAACAAAAGATACAGTTAAAAAAAAGATAAGAACATTTCATAGGAAGTGAAACACATAAAAAATATTAACCTCTGCTCATCCTAAGTAAACAAGGCAAAAACACCCTTCTCTCTGTAGTACTTTTAAACACAGCCCTTGCAGAGGACAACTGGATTATTGGCATGGTATTCCCCCCTTGTTCTTCAATGAAAAATGTCTAAATGGTTAAACAAATTATAACTCTGAAATTAATTATCCAATTGTTGA
Source organism: Dasyornis broadbenti (assembly GCA_013397935.1). Lineage (NCBI taxonomy): Eukaryota > Metazoa > Chordata > Aves > Passeriformes > Dasyornithidae > Dasyornis > Dasyornis broadbenti. The sequence goes on along the minus strand of VZRN01005202.1, from coordinate 911,950 downwards.
TCAAATGAGACAATTCACAAGAGCCAGTCTTGCATAATGAGTACAATTTATAAACCTTACTTCGATAGAGGATCTTAATGTGCTACAAACATTTGTAACAGGCTCATTACAGTAAAAACTTTTGTTTCCAAGGACCTGCATTTGGTGTACAGATGAATATACATGTGAGGAAAACAAAAATGAGAGGCTTACCCCTCCCTCTTGCTCCAGTCATCAAAACTGGATTTGCCCTACTGTATTTGTAGTACATACTGAATTACTGACTACAATAAATGTAGACTGCATACGTATTTAGAAAACACAAAATTTACATTTTAAGCAGATAATAAAATGGGAATTACATACAATAGTTCTATTAACTCATTCCATCAAGTGGTTATAGAAGTGTCCTCAATTTGGAGATGATTTAAATTAATTATTATCACTACCAGATGAATATAATAGCAATTCAGAATCTACTGATAACTTTCCACTTCTGTTATCCAAACTGATTAATTTACACAGATGCACATATAGTCAAAGAACTACCTCTTCCTTTCAGGAAAGAACTGCTCTCATGACAGTGCACTTAGAACATGATTAAAAAGGCTGCAAAACCAACATCCTCACTAATTTAGGCTGATTACACATTGCTCTGCATTCGCAATCATTTTGCCCCTTTTGAGACAGAGTCACTTCATAGGCATCACATCCCTAAGGACACAAATAAGCCTTAATCTATGAAGGTAATTTCTGAGATCACTAGCAGATTAATAAAGCCAGAAAACTGAGAAGTATATCAGAAAACACTGCAGATTGATTTATCATAAATAACAAATAAATGTAACGTCACAGTTTTATTCTTCTCTACAACTCCTTTCACTCCCAGTTCATTAGCTATTAGTCATGGTGGAAAAATCCCATTACTTTTCTATCACCATTTCGGGCACACAGATATATACTCCATCACATAAAAATCTTTAGCTCTTTCCCACAAATGAAATTTATCTAGATCTTATTTAATTCACATGAATAACTCAACACATTAATTCCCTCTCCTTGCAAGGCCAATCCAACACCAATTTGTGCAAAAAGCATTTCAAAGGATCGAGGAAATACCATATTCAGGACACAGAAAATACAATATTAAATAGAAGCAATATCCCAAATAATCCAGTGAAATTAATTACAGAGGACAGTGCAAAATACTCCATACAATAGACATAAAATTCCATCACAGAATAAATGCAAGGCAAAAGCACATGAAAGAAAAAGCTAAAACTGCTTATATTCTCATTATTTATTTAAAATGTCTAGCCTTTCTAGAATACCATTAAATCCTGAGCCTTAGCTCATAGCAATAATTCTATAGATTATGTTAAGTAGCACTACCTCTCAAACTTAATTTAGTATCCTTGTACTTAAGTCAAGAAAAATGGGAAACCAGTGTACATAGTTCATACTTTTCAAAACATTATTTGAATAATCCTATAATTCATTGTTTCTCTGTCATAAATAACCAGCACTTTTTTGAGCTTCTGCTCATATAGGCCTTTTTCAATCTCTCTGAAGCCTGTCATCCACCTCAGCCTCTTCTTCTGCTGTTAGCAGTGTGGGGGATAAGAGGTTGGCTTTTGTTCATACTATTTCTCTTTTTTGATATATTTATAAATAGTGAAAATCACTGCAAACTTTTCATAATGGCAGGGTATCTTTAATATTGTATATGATTTTTTTATCTCCTTTTGGCTAAATATTTCTGTCTTGTCCCTCCACAGATCCTCCAGATAGATAAATGTATGTTAACTGATTCAAAATAGACACTTAATTTGGGATATTTAACATTTTTACATTCCCCACAAGTTGCAGCACACCTGTGGCTTTTATCCAATAAGAAGTGGTAGACAACAAACTTCCACACCCTGCAGCAAAACACTCTGCCTCACACAGAAAGCTATGAACAAGCTCCACTTCTCATGCCAACTTACAAAGTTGCCATCTAGTTAAAAAATTAGAGTGAATTACAAAAGCTGCAATGCCCAGCATCGCTCAGACTTACAGTTTAAAATGACACACTTGAAGATAATTGATAATATGCACTGTATATTGAGCAAACACATACTATTTAATGATTATTATTAAAGCAAATCAAGACAAATTAGTGTGCTTTGAATTCATACTACACTACTCAGTAATAAACGGCTTTGTGTATTTTGTTTGTTAGACACACTAGAAGTTTTTTTTGAACAGAGATCAGACTCAAAAATACTGTTTCAGCTAAGTTTCTATATTCCTGTCTGGCAAAACCAGGAGTATCAAGAAGAGACTTTGATTTTTCAGGAGACAGACTCTAAAGAAAGACAAGCAAGCACTAATTCTGATTTCAAAAGTCCTGTTATTACCTAAAGGTTATCTGTCCCGATTCTTTCATGTTTAACAAGTGTCAGCCCCACTGCTCACAGTTTTCACTGGGGGGCCACAGAAACAACACCTGACATTTTCACTACTAACCTTCAAGCCCAAAGAGCAGCACTGCTGCTGGACAAAAGCTCGAAATAACCAAGCTTGATACCGGGCATCTTGATGAACTTCTCACTTACCTTAAAACTGTCCATCTAACAGCTCACTGCCCTCAGTCATTCCCTCCTCCTCCCTCACTTCACACTCCCACCATCCCTGAGCAAAGCAATAGTGCTGCTCCCTGTCAGCAGGAAATTCACAACAGAGTTACAAAATACCCTAATAAAAACATTTACATTCACCCAGAAGAGTTTTTAAGACAAAAATACTATATTTATGAGTAGGCACAAAATTAGCTTTGGCTGTGTGTTAAAACTAACACAGACAGGCTACCAAAACCCCAGACCAAGTAGTATTTGCTCCTCACCGTGGATTTCACTGAGCATAAAACAACTTCATTATGCTAACACTAAGCCAATAATATGAGCAAGCACTTATTATTATTCAAACTGAAATACCACTAAGAATAGATATTACAATGGCATCTATTGGGAAATGGAAAATGGAATAGAATACATAGAGCCTATAACTTCAGAGCATATAACTTTAAATTTGACAGAGCAACTTATTCATTGCACCTGAGACGAGAAAATTAAGGTTTCTCACTGAAATAGGCACAACTCATTTGCAAGAAAATATTAGTTCATTCACTCCAAGAAGGAATTGCCAGCCTAACCAGTGAGAGCCCTGAGAAAAGGAAATGCTCCTAAATTCAGTGTGCTGTGATCACGTTTCCTCTATTGACTGGAGTTTTGCTTCATAAAGCAGACCAATGCCTGAAGTTCCTGGCAGGGATACCCAACAAAATTTACAAAACTTAGATTACTAAGCAAGAGGTCAATTTCAGGTGTGCAGTTAAGTGCGAAAATGCAGCATTTGAAACAAATTTTTTTTTAAAAGGGCCGTCAGCCTCTAGACATAGATCCTGCTGAATAAATTTGCTGCAACCATGGTATTTAAATCAATGTTTTCATCAAGAAAATATTCTGCTGAGCACTACAGAGTAAGATTTCACTTGCATAAAGCACTTTCTGGAGAAGCTCTTGCCTTACATGCACATGACTTTCTGCCTTAGCACTAAGCCACAAAGATTAATAACTGTAAACTCAAGTAAAACACAAGCAATGGACAATAAATTTCAGAGAGCCGATTAACTGCAGGATGCAGAAGCTTGCTACTCTGAATTAAAATTCTTCATCAATAGAATTCAATAACCACAATCTAAAAATAAACTATAGAAGGGAACAACTAGAATGCCACTTGTAGCCATCATTTAGTGTTACAATGTTTATTTTATATTAGCAGCTTGCATATTTACAAATTTTATTTTCATACCGACACATACAGTATTACCACCAGCAACTCCAATTACCACTAATAAAATGGCTCATGCTATTTCCGTATCCACTCAACAGAGGATCAATCCTGCTCTTCCTGAACTCCAGGTTGAACTTATGGCACTATTAAATGCATTAACTTAGCTTTCCTGGCAAAACACAGCAAAGCTGATGAAAAAGGAAAGTAGACTGGTTGAGTGATAAATCCTTCATCAACTTTGCCAGCTTCACTGACTAACTCAAAGGAAACACGTTCTAGATTATCCTCACTAAACTTACCAAACCTAACAAGCCACTTTAGTGGTAGCCAGGTGGCTGCAGGAGTGGCCTCTGTGAGACGAGACCAGGAGCTGCCCCCACGTCAGACAGAGTCAGTTCTAAGCAAGCTCCAGAAGAGCCCTACCACTGCCAAAAGCCAGTCAGCAACGCTGGTGGCACTTCTGTGATAATGCATCTACGAAATGATAAAAAATACTGTGAAGCAGCTGTGAGAGGAGTGAGAAAAATGTGAGAGAAACAACCCTGCAGACAGTAAGGTCAGAGAACGAGGAAGGGGAGGAGGAGGGGAAGGAGTTTCCAGGCACTGGAGATTCCCCTGCAGCCCATGGAGGACCCCATGCCAGGCAGGCACTGCAGCCTACAGAGAGAAGTCCATGCAGGAGCAGCTTTTGGCAGAACTATGGCCTGTGGGGCACCTATGGTGGAGCAGTCTGTCCCCACAGGACTGCATCCTTTTGGGAAGAACCCATGCTGGAGCAATTCTTGAAGAACTGCAGTCCATGGGAAGGACCTTGTATTTGTGCTCCAAAGTGTTTTGGAGCATTTTGTGAAGGACTGTATCCCATTGGAGGGAGGCTGCATTGGAGCAGGGAGAAGACTGTAACGAGGAAAGAGCAGCAGAGGCAAAGTGATATGAACGAACTATAGCATCCCCCATTCCCTGTCCCCCTGCACCATTCAGGAGGAAGGATGTAGAGGAGTTAAAAACTAAGGAGTAAAACTGAACCTGGGAAGAAGGGGGGGCTGAGAGAAGGTGGGTTTAGTTTAGATTTTGCTTCTCACTGTCCTACTCTATTTTTAATTGGCAGTAAATTAAATTAATACTCCCCAAGTAGATTTTGGTTTGCCCATGACAGTAATTTGTGAGTGACCTCCCTGTCCTTAACTCAACCCATGGCCTTTTTTTTTTCTTTCTCCTGTTGTTCTGCTGAGAGCTGAGAGTAAGAGAACAGCTTGGTGGGCACCTGGCTGACACTCAGGCTTAATCCACCACTGCATACTTCAAATTTAAAATCACATGGTTTTTATAAAGTCCTACCAGACACTGATGGACCAGATATATCCATGTGATAATTCACTGCACTTACGAGTAAGACACTATAGCACATTGCCCATATATTCACTACTGCAGTTTTACTAACTTCATAGGTTTTGTAGAGTTTCAGCTTGTTAGCATCTTCCTGAACTTCTGGACTAATATTCACTGGAGCTAATCAATATCCACTTTCATGCCTGCAGAACAAGTGTTCCATCACTGCTAAGATTAATCACCCCTTCACTGAAGTTGGATTATAAAATAAACAAGTTTAAGGAACAGAATAAGTGAAAACAACTTTCCTCTGATACTCGCACGTCTGATAATTAAACAGATTTTACAAATCTAACTCAGCCGCCTGTTAAGGTGATACATATTTCCAGCAAAGAGAAGAGAGATTATTCTTGAACTCGTTTATAAAGCATAATGCCTGCAATTCCCTATATAAATACACAGGTACCAGTCACTACAAGCAACTCCATGGAAATTTCCCGTGACTAAAGCTGTAACCTTGAAGTTGCTATTTGTAAAGATCACCATTCCTGTAATTTAAAACTAATACACTAAGAGATGCCTTATTCTCTTGTTCAGCCTACTGGAAGACACTTCGAAATCTACAGCCATTTGGTTTTGCTTATGAGATCTAAGTAAAATTAACAGATAAGTGGAAAACAACAATGAAACTCACTGATCTATGCACTGTAGTAAAATTACTGAGAGACAAGTAGTTTTCACCTTTATGTCTATTTAAATAAAGCTACCTGCAGGAATGAAAGCAGGTTATTTCCAGTAATCAGCAGGATGGATTACTAAGAACAAGAACAAAAATCTTCTTTCTATCCTTCCCCTCACAAGCACCAGAAGAGTATTTCTGTATGTAAAATGCAATACAGTCATGGCAACATGAAGACTGTGAAGAGAAGAAAATCAGAAGCTCCCTCTTCCTTTTTAGTTCCTAGAGCCAACAAGTAAAGCATAACCTTGAATAAGTAAGAAATACAGAGCCTTTTAGAAGAACCCCGCCAATACATCTGGATCAGAGAAATCAGAGGCTCCTTCTGAAAGCTGGGCAGGGGACAGAGGCTTGGCTTTTCACTCAGTTCTGCGTGCTGTGGTGGTGGGACCTCCCCCACCTCAAATCTCTGCCTACGAGACACTTATAGGCTGAAATGTCTCCATTTGGTAATTTTTTTCTGACTCTTTCAACGAAGAGTTACAGACACAAGCATTCAGTTACTCTAGAAAGCTCCATGCACTGCACAAAATGAAGAGCTGATTTTTAGAAAGAGCGATGATAATGAGAAACAAACAAAATTTATTCCAGAATAGACTTATACAAGACAAGTTTAAAGAAACTTAACAGGGCAAGGCAGTATTGGAATGTATGTCAGTATTTCAGTAACAAGATGTGCAAATCACATAATTGTATGGTCTTGTTAATTATACTATAGTAAGTGGAAATTTTCTTTATGATACTCCTGAACAAAACTAAGCAGGAATACGAAAATTTTGTAAACACAGCACACTGTCCAATATAACTATTATCTGCTTCTTATGAAAGATCAGATAAATCAATGTAAACTGCAAATATCAAGTAGCTCAAACAATCAAATTTTATAGAATTACTCTGTTGCATGTTTAAACTGAGACTGAACTCGGTAACAGAGGACACAGCACTAGTACTTAAAGCATTGCACAGACAATTTAAAATTTAACCTGTGATGGACGTTGTGTCAGATACCACACAAATGCCCTCCTGAACTAAAAAGCTTCTCTTCCCCATCTCTTTAAGGAGCAACATGACATAAAAATAACTGTATGACTTCTCCAAGTTATTAGAAGAATAAGACGTTTTTGACACAAGAAAACTTCTTTTCTCCCAAATAACACTCTTTTGTCTTTCACTGCTGCAGGTCCATTTATGATATATTTGCTGTATTTCTATAATTTTCCACGAAATTTAAAGCTGATGTGCTCTGATATACTACCACATCACAGACTCAAGGGAAGGATAACATTTTATGTAACATTCCCTGCTGCTAAAGTAATTGAGCTATATATCAATCATAATTTGGATAAACACTGACAAAATTTTTAAGAACAGGTATTTTATTTCATAAGCAGAAGTCAAATGAGTTGCAACTGCCGCAGCTCTACTACTGTGAACTAGCAATTTCCTCATGTATGAGATTACATGTTTAATTATTCTGAAGATGCAATTATGTTGCTGGGTGTGGGGGAAGAGAAAAAACCTGTTCACTTTAGCACTGAACTTCAAATTCTGTTACACTGGCCTATGCCTCGTTGGCTTTTGCAACAGTTTTTGTAGCGGACAATAAAACTCCAAAGCAGCAAGTGGCACAGAAAGGGAGCGGCTTGTCTACTGAAATATATAATACAGGCCAATGAAAGGCCTTCAATGTCCCCATCACCTCAGCATCTACCGTCCTGCAGGTCAACTTCAGGTCTCAGTCATATTCTGAGCCTCCCCTACATCTCACGATTATCCACAACAAATCTTCTGTCAACAATGAAATACTGCAGGATTACAGTAGAATTAGTTCATCTTCACTACATGACTTTCTGGACAATTATTCTTCCACACGTTTCAGAGCAGTTACAAACCAATCTTCCCCACAAAATTCAAGGCTACTATTTTGAACATAATTTGAACTTTCTTTGGACGTAACAACTTTGGAATAATAAGTATTATTAGAAACAAACCCACAAATATCCAATTAACCAACAGTTCTTCCCATTAATTTATCCCCCTCTTGCAGAGAAGAAAAAACCCAGCTTTTTATAGAGATCTGGTGTAGCAGTTTACATAGCTCTGGCACTGTGAAGGTGGGGCGAGCTCACTGACAGGTTTGTTACTAGGACACTCGCATCACTAAATCCAGAATCCCCTCACACTGAACCTCTCCTCTGCAATGAACCCACTCAGCGATGTCTCAGAGCATTCCAAAAGCCAGAGTCTATTGCCTGGCTGATGTCCTCCATTCTACTTGTTTAAAAATTTAAGCATGTTCATGCTGTGACCTATACTGCACCTCACAGTCAACATTCACAATACAATTTCATTCTTTAATTTTCACCTCTCCCTTAAAGCTCTGTGTTGTCATGATGCTTGGATAAATTGCCAACAGTCAGGATATTGCTGTGTGGTGATCAGAATCCATCAGGCTGACCAAGAGTGCCTCATTCTTTTCCTTCATTCACCATCTGTCTGTATCCATCTCCTGTGATCCCAGACTGTCCTTATGGACTGTGTGCTGTCTGGGGCAATAACCATCTTTTTTTCATTCTCTATTTGCACAAAACAGCATGGAGTCCTCTTCTGCAGTTTTCATTAAAATATTAAAAGTGGAGCTGTTCAAGAGAGATTTTGCAAACTTGGGTTTATACAAAGAATATCAAAAAAAGGTCAGAGGGAAAAAAAAGCAACTACATGCAGTTCTTCCTATCTGATTCTGCCTTCCAACACTCCTCTCCCATATTCCAGAAAAATCAGATTCATAGTTTCCAAAAAAGCATAAATTTAAACACATGTATGTCAGATTGTAACTATAAGAAAATATTTCAACACGTCTCTTAAAAAACCTAAGTCACACTACTTCAACATCGCAAAAGTTATTACATAATAAAATACATCTATACAGATTTACTGTAATTGACCTGTTTTGTAAATGACCCAAAATATGCAAAGTCTTCTCTCTAAAGGACAGCTGGTTATTCAGTAATTCAAAAGAAACAGCGAGAGCTTTTTTACAGGGACATTTTAAGTATTCTCTGCCTCTGGTTAAATAGTCTCCCATTTTCACTGACAGAACAGTCTCACCACAGACCTCATCCCTAGCTGCCCTCTGGAAACACACAAGCACCCTGCCCTTCGGCGACTGAATGTAAAAAAACAATTCTGGGACACTTTGGAATTCTCTCAACACTGACACCACAAATCCATGTCATCCCCCCACCTTTCCCTGCTGCACACTCAGACCCGTCTTAGGGTGTCTTTTCTGTGTTTGTTTGGGGGCAAAGTTTTCATTTAGCCCTACTACCACTGTCAAAGTAAACTGGCAATATTTTGCTTTTCTTTCTACTAAAAACAGAAAATAAAAAAGCGAAGTCCTAACACCAACCTGGCTTTAGAGCAGTCACCGCAAAAACCACACTATGCGGTAGCAACTTGCACTTGATCTTTTTCTCCCTAATTCTCTATCATCTCTACTATACCATGCTTTCATCCTGCATCTACCGCTTGGTAGCTGCCCTTCCGATGGAATTCCACAGTCCTGCTCGAGAAGGGAAATACAAACGGACAGACATAACCCTACTAAAGTATAGGTCATTCTGGTCTAAATTAACAGCCACCAACACTGTATTTGCAGGAGTCAGCTCTGCCCTCGGTTTATCACATCACCTCAGCGCCAGCAGCAAAGGAAACCGGAATGTGCAGAGGGAACGAAAAGGGGTGACAGAGACGCGATCTGGAATAACATTCACTCAGCAAGTGGAATGAATTCAATCTAGGAATCAATTACATATTTAAGCGCCTCGTCACGCCGGGGTAGTTCATGCTGGAGGTGAAGCGGCTTTCCCCCGCCCTCCCCGGGCTGCAGCAGCCGGCGGTGCCCGCCCGCCGCCCTCCCGCCGCCGCG